>CAAKHC010015750.1:17884-57872 GCA_901007825.1 Macroramphosus scolopax | reverse complement strand
CGAGTTGTAATTTTATTGACTGTGCACAGAGCACTTGATACTTGACATTTTGGATGCTGCATCAGCGTTCTCCTGTGCCCCCCTCAGGCAAAAACCTGCCACACAGGATTTCCAATAACCTAACTGACATATCTCCATAGAATTTAAAGTAGGCTAATTAAATGACGACAACAGTGCATAGAAATACACAAATGATCATAATAAAAGCAATACTTCAATTTTCAATATCCTACATTCAAAATGAAAATTGAAAGCAGAATTTGGAAGCTGCTGTGAAGTATTTGTCAGGGTAAGTTGTCATAAGTGTGTATAAATATGTTTTTAAATGTGGGAACAGAGGGAACAAGAAGGCTGGTATCAACAAGCCAGTTATTCAGATCTGATTAACTGTTGCCGTCTCACTGATTTCTCAACATACAGGCAACTTTATGCTGACTGTTGCTATGGGGATCATGTGTTTTTATTGTATGTGTCCTCAACCGTAGCCAAATCAATCTGGTCACAAACTATTCCTCAATGAGTCATCATTCTCAAGAAGAAGAAAAACAACTTTCGCAACTCTTAACCAGAGCGGTTGGGAGCTGCATCCTACCGTCCTACATATGCAACCAGCGTCTCTTGATATCAAGTTTGTTGAAGAGTTGTTTCATTTCTTTTCGTACAAAATGTTCATACTGAACGTGAACTGTTACATTCACTGCAGTTGATACATTTAACCTGACTTTACTCCACCGTCCAGCACACTTGCTGCCTTCTTGTCTGTCTTACACTCTTGCCTGACACACTCTGTCATGGAAAGAGTGCTGTTTTACGACTGTTCTTGTTTCCGGCTTGGTCCCGTGACTGAGGCTATATTGTCTCTCTATGACAAGAAGACATCTTTTCATGTGGGTTTTTTTTTCTAATGTGATGTTAATTACATCACTTTGAATTGCTGGTGGCATTATACCAACCCACAAACCGAAATCTGACTGGTTGTGTAACTTGAGAATTAGATAACAGTACTCTCAAGTGTTGCGTGTATGAAGGTAGTCCGGATGGCAGAAGTCTTTTATACGTGCCAATATGGCCAGAATTTGTGTTTGAGAGTCATAATGTTGGCTTCAGTTACTTTCATATTAATTGCCCAGCCTTAGCTCCAGCCCTGGCCACTTTGTCCTTACCCTAAAATAATGAGACAGAAGCTAATTGCCTGTACAGTGTTTTGCTAGTTAGAATGTATCCTGCAGGCCTTCGGGAAAGATGGGCTGTATTTTTCTGTCAGCTGCCACTTCTTGTGTACATTATTTAGCTTTACTTTCTGCCTCTGACCTCCTTGCCTCCCTGCTACACCACATGCGGCGTCAGAGAAAACCCTCCATCACATACACACATTATGCAACCCCTTCACTCCTTGTATTTCTTCTTCATTCCCCCTCTGCCTCCACCTCCCTTCTTTACTGACCTCATAGGTAGTCATCCTTCCCTCTATCACTTTCATCTTTGTTTTCCCCACTCCCCACTGCTTTTTTATTTTCTCCCTCGCCTCACCTCCCCTCTATTCACTCCATTCCCACCATCCGTTCCCCCCTCCAGACATGTGAAAACACCTGCTCTTGGAGGCTGTCGTGTGTGCAAGTGTGCGTTTGAGTATGAGAGTGCATCCATGCATCCTTGTGTGCAACCATAAATTTTGGACAGCAAGGCTTTCGATGAGGGATTTTGCTGGACAGGGCGATATCAGGGGGCGTTTGGGAAGTCTTTGATGAGCGGAATTGACCGAGTAACATGTAGTCAGGTGCAGTGAAACACAGAATGCCAAACAACCCTGCACCTACGTATAATTTCAGTCAAGTTCAGTTATGTTTTTAAATCCGCTACACTTTGTAACTTTGAGCGTGAGGCAGCAGTGAAAATGTAAAATCATTTAAGGTGGAGGACATGTGAGCTGTGGGTTTTTATAGCTACCACGATTAAAGTGAGTTATACATTTATGGCATCTAGAGGGCATGATGGTTAATTAGAGTGGGTGAATAGACTGAGTTACCAACCATAAAGCTGCTCCGAAATAATAAATAATGACATTACATAATTCCCAAAAACATTGCATGCAAATAGAGCCACCAGGAAATGTCGGATGGACGGGTACGCACTACTGCTGCGCTTACATCCCAGTGTTTGGGGCCCCAGGTGGCTGACAGGGCTCTGATGAACCGTGACACTAGCAAGCGCGCTCGGTACACTGGCACACTACAAGTACAGTAAAGCAGCGCTGGCTTCAGCAACCAATCGATTCCTGGCACAGGTCGTTTGATTCTGTCCCTCGTTCCTCAGCTGGGCACTCAAATGAACAATCTGCAGGTTTGATCACAGTACACATGGGCACCGATGCTGAACAGAAGCACAAACAAATAGCAGACAAGGGTCCATAATGCTTGATTTTTGTCACAGTTTGGGAAACCATTATACGATTTTATCTAGGGAGCTTGATGAAGATTTAGCAGAAGCACAGCTCCTCCTCTGTGGGAAAAATTTCAAACGTTGCAATTCCACTGTAGAGTAGGATACATTCTGCTTTCAAGATTGAATATCGTCTTAGATAACTTTCTTTGCTCTGTAGAATCAAGGAGGCAATTTAATGTATATGTAGAGGAATCAAAGTATGTATGAATAAAGTAATTTGCTATTGAGAGAAGAAGAAGGTAAAATGAATGAGGGCGAACAGATAATGGAATGAAAGAAACTACAACTGCACATGATAGAAATAGGGGACATACTATAATGTATAATTCAATGTAAAGGCCTATAAGATTTTGTGAATATATTCTCTCCTCACTGAATTGTCCAGTCAGGTTAGTGTATACCAGTAAACATTGTTCCCCCAGAGGTTTCCAGGTTGACTGGGTTTGTATTGCAGATACAGGGATGTCGCTTTCAACCTTTAGTGTCACAAATAAAGCACTATTTCCTAAGTCACAAAACTGAGGAAATGTTTGTCTTCTAAAGTGTGTTTTCATTTCACAAAAGACTTTATAAATCCTTAATTCTGTCAGTATCCATACAAAGGCTCTTTATATTCAGTGTCCCTGCAAGAAGTGTTTTTCAGACTCACCAGAACACAGTCGCAGGACAGATTCATTTTGTTCTACAGTCTCCAGAACACTAAGATATTGCACTGCTTTATCATTAAATAATCATTTGTTTCTGCTGGTCCTGTTGCTCTGCCGTGGATCAGTATGAATATTTCCTCTGGTGCCGTTAGCTTTGGTCTGCTTTGATATCACATGAAACGTCTCAGACCATCGTTTTCACAAACCCTTTCTAGTATGATTTAACACCTCGGTTTCTCAAATGTCTCCTCACTGACCAGCCGACGCGCCTTCACATTAATATTAAAACTGTTTCTGAACCATAAAACAGCTGATGTCTGAACAATGGTGACAGAACTGAGTTCTGGAAAAGCGATTTATTTTTAGGCTTTTTGTGGCGCGGAGGAAGCAGGAACTCAGTGTGGTTGTCGTGGGGATGGGAGGGGAACAAAAGAACTGGAGCAGACTGGAGCGGAAATGGGTGTGGTGGGCTTTGCCTCCCATTAGCCGAATACCTACTGACCACAAACAGATTATTTTGAATTTGCACTGCAATTCTTACTCAGGGAGAAGCAGTCTATAGGTGAAGCTTGTTGCTAAAGGCTTCTGGGTTCAAAGTTACCATGAGAGTTTGAACTGAAGAAAGTCTTTTAAAGAACCAACCTTGGCTTTTTCATTGTTTTTCAGATTGTAATTATTATTTCATATTATATATCCTCACAATATATTTGTATATATAGTGAATGTAGAGAAAGATTTTCTCATTCAAACTAGTTGTGATTGAGCTAATGCTTAAAAAAGCAAAGGGGGGTCTGCAAACATTTGTTTCTCCTTTCATCTCAAGGTGAGAAGTGCAAACATAGTATTGTTCTTTATATATAGGAATGACTGATGATATCATTATTGCAGGAAATCACAATTGCCTACAGCCACAGAGCTTCCTGTCTGCAGCCCATCAGGATCATGGGCAGATATTTAGACATTAAACCTACATATCTCTGCAGCAGCAGCACCAAAACAGCTTTCGTATCACTGCATCAAACTTGTCGTGTGCTTTATACTCACATCTGTTTATATCATTCATGGGCAGGATGTTGAAGCACACTCGAGGTCTGGAGAGAGTCCAGTTTGATGACATACGATTGACCTCTGCTATTTGCAGATGATGTTCACCCTTTGGGTTAATTGGACTGTGCTATCCAATGAGCACTGGAGCCGTGCTCTCACGGGGAAATTTGTCCCAATCAAGTGGGGAGTGAGCAGCTGCTCCTGTGGATGGGGTTCAGGGTTGTATTCACAACGGAGGCTGATGGGTGAGATCAGTTTGCTGTAGTGCCTGCAATAACAGACATTGAATCAGACCCCTGGGATGAAGAGAGGGCACAAAGTCAAAGCAAAGTTAACTATTATCTCTTTTAAATTCCTTACTTAGCTGCAGGGTTAGTTGTGGATGTGATTTTAAATACAAGGGGTTTCTCTCCAGTATGAGCTGACTCTGTGACCAGGTGAAGAGGTCGGCAAGGGTCCATTCTCCTAGACAAACATTCAGAGAATCCTGTATTTAAAAGGCAATACAATGCACAAATGGATGGATGGATGGATGGATGGATAGACAGATCCCTCGTTATAATAGTACACACCCCTCAGTCTTAACATGTGATTCTCCACTGGCGGGAGGATTTTAGCCATTTTTACAAACTCCCTCTCTTATGTATATGTATGAGTAAACTAGCATTGGTGTCTGTGCAGATTTAGACTTTCAGATGTGACCTTTGTTGTCTAAATGTCAGGGAGATTGGAGAGGGAGCCCACAGAGGTAGGGCAGGCTTATGTAATATGCTCACTCTGCGTTTCACACACATGCACACACACACAGAGGCACAGAGCAGAAAAAAAAGCTTATTTGAGGACGGTTGTCATATCTCAGCTGTGATGCCTCGTACGGCCCTCTGCAACCCACTGAAAGCCAGGCTTTCAGGAGCCATTGCTTTTATCAGCATGTATGTGCAGAAAGTGCTCTGCAAATTATTTATGGCTTTAAAAATACTGATATAGTGCACTGCTTTGGTGTTATTCTTTTAAACTTATTCTGAGATCTTTTGATCCATCCCAAAGCTCTCAGCTGAAGACAGACTTTAGTTTGGCGTGGGAATACGTGTGTGTGTTTGTGTGTGTGTTTGTGTCTGTGTGTTGGCTGGTTGACTGGTTTTGACTGGAGAATAGAGACTGAACTAAACTGATTCTCCGGTATGAATTAATTCATGATCATAATATGTTCCCTTCATAATCTGCCAGCAGTGAGAGGTGTGGACACCAGCGCAAGTGCTGCAGGCCAGGATGTGCTTATGTGTGTGTGAACATGAAGACCCAAATAATGATGTGCATGCCAATGGAAGACATGTGCAGGAGAGGGAAGCTTAAGCGATACTGCACTGAAAAACTATTTTTGATACAAAAACCATCCTACGCTCGCTGTAATCATGATTTATATTAGTTACAGTGGATTCCAACAGCAACACAATTTCATGGCAAACAGTATAAACCTCCTTTTAAACTTCTCATCCATGTCAACTACACTCCCTTAACTTGGGGGTTAAATTTATTGAATAGCATTATTTTAATATTCTTTATCTTATGTTATGTTCTTCAGCTCTTCCCTACACCCACCTCTGGTAGCAGCTGTTCCTGATCTACATGTAGCTAACAGTGCTAGCAGAAAAGGAAACTTAAAAGGAGCAGTCTGTAGGTTCTAGTGACATCTACTGGTGCAGTAGCAGATTGCAACTCCTTACCTCATCCCCCGCCTGAGGGAAAACAACAGTACCCAACAAGGCCGTTCACGTTTGATCCTACGTGTCTCATCCTACACACATCTACACAAATTTGTCAGCCACCACCAGAAACCACTTAATTAAAAGAGCTTTGATCTTTGCAGGGAACTTACTATGTTAGATTACAAATGCTCAAACTGAGTTGAAATAATTGTCCAGTTTTAGGTGATTGAATTACCCAAAGATCATGAAGAAAGCAGCAGAGTAGAAATGTGCATGGATATCTGTTGCTTCCAACTTCTGTCTTGCAAGGTTGCGTGGTTTTAATTGCAATAAACAGATCAAAATAACAAAATCAAAACGCAAAGGTGCTGGCTTGTCTGCGTCAGGCTATGTGACATGACTGGCTCCATGGAAGTTTGAACAACTTTGTTATGCTCCATTGAAAATAACAGTACTTTAGTAATACATAAAGCAATAAATACATTATGTACACTAACATAATAGAGTGTGCATTTGCAAAATAATATATGCAATACTAAAATACAATACTGTGTGAGAACCCATAAATATAGAACAATTGAATATACAAAATTGTGATAAGAAGAATGAATAAAAGAAAACATTCAACAGGTTTAGTTTCATATGATAATACACTAATGACAACATAATTATGAATATTGTAAACGATTCCTACTAAAAATTCTCTCCAAATACTAAACATGGCTCCTTTAATTTGTTATTGTCTGAAAAATGTTACTTTTGTTGAACATCAGAGAAGCTGACTGGCTGCAAGAGTGGTTTAAGAGGTTTTTGCTGATAATTGGATCCTATTTTTCTCCAGTAAAACTGAGCTGCTGTTCCGTCCGTAACGGCACCAAGTTGCCTACAGCTGCAGTCCTTTCTGACTTGTTACTACCTGTAACTTCAAACCTATCCAAGTTATTAAGAGATTACACGTTATGAAATTAAATAAATATCAACCAATGAATATACTTGGCCCCATGGATCCAGGTACAACAAGTGTAGTAAGGGTTAGTTATTAATAGCTTACTGGGTTTAACAGTTGTTTCTGATATGACATAATGTTTTTCAAGTCCAAGGATGTCACATCATTCAACATCATTGCACCTCTCTCTCTTTGAATTTCCACTAATCAGAGGGAGACAGATCACACACAGGATTTGGAATGGATCCAACAAACAATTCGATTCTTTGGCTCCTCGGTGCAAACAAGGGGAACTAAGACTTGCTTTGCAACATCAGTTCCTGTTCTTGTTGTGCTTAAGTGCTGGCTGTAAATCCACCTGTCTTAATGTGAACAGTGAGAACAAGGCAGCCGCAAGAGTTACACATGTTCGGTGAAAGAAATTAGTCAAACTCAAAATTACAGCAGTTTAAGGCGGAGTAAACAAACAATCTTCACCTCAACTTAAAAACACTGAATCCAACATTGCAAGTTGCCTATGTGAGAAAACCAGGTCCCAAGACAAAGACTGTGTCAGTGGCTCCGATGAGCTGTACTATTGACCGCCTCTTGGTATAGAACAGAGCGATCTGCCTCCTTTAAAAGGGTCACAATTCCCATAATTCATTTGGAGCTGGATGAGTTTTATCTGATTGTACCTTTATTTTAAATGATTTACTGTTGCACTCCCAGTGGTAATATTTATATACATGCAATGTTTGTACCCAACATGCATTTAACATTGCTATTGCATGAAAGCATGCTACATACTTTTAAACTATTTTCTTCATTCATTACAACATGTGACTGCAACAACAATATTGTTCATCTGCGTGAAAATGAGGTTAATTCTTCTTATAGTGTATTAGATCCATAAACTTTACACCTCTCCTGTGTGTGGCTTTGCCCCAATTATTTTGGACGTCGTGACATTTTAGAAATACGACACAAACTTATTGCATGAAATATAAATGAAAGGGAGGTCTGCGAGTGTCAACAGTCAAAACACATTAACAATATGTGAATTTGAGAAATTAAACACAGGTTTAAAATTTGTAGACTTAAAATAGTGAGGCTAGGATGGAGCATTTAGGACGCGCAATCTCAGACAAAGATTCAAACTATGTTTTCATTTAACAACACGACTTTGAATGCACGTTGGTGGGATGACAAAGGATTGCTGCTTGCATGAGTGATGCTTGTCTGCTGCACATGGGGTAATAAAGCGTGTAAATTTGGTTGATTAGCAGATTATCTGGGTTTACTGTTCCTGATTGATGCATGGCCACAGACAAGCTGGCAGAAAACGCTGACATTACACCAATAAAATTATAAGATGGTAATCACCTGCGTCCATTATTCTGAAATGTATTCTCCCTTTATCTCAGGCTGTTATGGAGGGATGATAAATCACCACGGCACCGTGATATTTTTAGATGGGGTGTGAGATGAATGAGGTTTTATGATTCTTGCCTCGGTGGTCAGTGAAGTCAGCGAGGGGCTGGCTGTGCCCCTCCCCCGACAGTGGTGATGGCTGATGCCGGTAGTCTCGCAGTGATCAGTATTTATACAGGACCGCCTCTCAACCGCACAGCCCATCTCCTGGTCCCCACTCACCGGAAGGCAGCTCAGCAGCTGCGACCAGCCTGCGCACAGCCTCTCTCTTGTTTGCTTTGAGAATCTATTGGCCTGAGAGTCGGCTGGTTTAGGGGAAGAGGCGAAACACCGACAGGTGTTGACTAGCGGGGAGAAATCGCGGTGCAGACTGATGACGATGATGATGGTGAGGATGATGCATCTCTTCCCGTGCCAATATGAATTACAACACGCAGTTTGAAGAGGGCATCTTTTTCATATTTTTCCTAACTGTAATGGTGGATTTCTTGGTCGCTTTGGGTCGACGTATCTAGACGGGAGAGCTGAATACCAGAAAGCGCATCTCAGCACCGGCCCGCAGCGCTGCGCCATGGCCTTGGACGTCCAGACTTGCGCGGTGTTTACGGTGATCGCGGTGCTGGTGCTTGTGAACGTGCTGTTGATGTTCATCCTCGGTACTCGTTAATGGATCTGCGCTCGGGGCCCGGTTCGCAGCGCACCACACTGTCACACAGGAGAGGAGAGAAAGGCGGTGCGCGTTGGTCGAGAGCAGGGACACCCGGCGCTCCATCACGGCTCCGCGTTGAAATGAATGACGTTGGTACAACATAATGTATTTCTGTTACCCCCCCTCCCCAATCCTTCGTTATGTCTTGTGTCCTCTCACCGTTTGTGATAGCTAGTGATGTCTGGTGGTGGTCGTAGATGTGCGGATACAGATCTGTGACGCTCTAACCTTTTTCTGTGCTCACTGGAAATTCATATCCCCGCATATAAACATGTTCCCCCCCCCCCCACCCACCCCCCTTGCGTCGATCTCTCTCCCTCCCCCATGTTGTATTTTGTGGATTATGCGCATGGATTTTATTCTGTGATAATTCGAGTTTTAGGTGATGAAATGATTCTGACAGCAGCCCGCTGCTGCGACAGGACATGTTTTTTCTATTGTGATCCACTACAGCCACTGATACAACATGGCAGCTCATAGCTGAGCACTGATCTCGCCACTGAAGTCAATGTGTTATTTCTCTGCAAATAGCGGTGCAAGTGAGAGGTTTGTGCTGCCTATCATAGACTGCAGGATCATTGTAATCTCATCTGAACAGTAACCAATAGCAGGCACGGCTAGGCCTAATAAAGGAGGGCCTCCGTCACTTCAGGTTTCCCCCATTTTAGATGCAGCTAAACTCAGCTCCCATTTCACTGCCTACAATATTCTCATTTCCTTTCTGGCACCTGTCTCTGTAGCCCACACATTATTACACTTAATAGTAAACAATACACAGTGTACCCATATATGTGCATATTTCTTGCAGATGATGGTCTCTGAGTGAAAAGCCTTGTGGGATGGAGAAAAAAAATGTCTATTTCCTTTTTCTCCCACGTGCGGCGATAGAATCTAATAAAGGATTAGAGGCAGGTGTTATGAATGTTGAATGAATGTCAGAAATAGATATGCTAAAAGCCTGTCCCAGAGCTGTCCATGACATTCCTATTAATAGGGATGGAAGGCTGCCTGAGATTTTTTTAAGATATTGTATATGCTCTCTCATTCTCAAGTCTAAGTGCCGTGTGTTTTTTGTGTGTAAGTGGTGAATGTGGTGGAGAGAAATATTTGGCACTCATGTGTTATGAGAACAGATAATTATCACATGTCATGGAATGTGGGCCGGTTTGTGCTTCTCACTGAGGTGCGAAGCTTATACGTCCTTCCCCAGTGGGGGGACCTGAAAACTTAGCTTCATGATGTTGCAGTGGTGGTTATGGCTCAGTGATAACACAGCACTTATAGATATGTTCACATGTAAGCATGTGTCCATGCTGATAGTGGGGCTGTGTGTTATCAGTATATCCTCTTTGAATCAGAGTCCTGCATACGTCCCAAGTGTTCACACATTTGTAATCCCTCCAGGGCAGGTGCCTTCTAATAGAGTTGTGTTAAATGCTGTGCAGTCAGAAGTGTTAATGTGAGGATGGTGCGCACGAGCAAGTAAAAAGTGTGTGAGGATGCGTGTATATTTCTCACCGGTTTTAGGGAGAGCATCTTTGATTGGCTCCTAGACTCAGGGTATAAGTGTATTACATAACAAGGTTGGCAGACACAGGGAGGACGGACCGCGAGACTCACTCAGTGCGTCAGAAAGAGGAGCTTCTTTCTGGAATACAGCACCGTGTTACTCGACATCTCAGGCTCAGCCCCTCGTGAAGGACCATCACCTCGAACACTTCCAAAAGGGATTTAATTATCATGATTGTATGAGCCGGACTTCTCCATGCATGCACTCTCTGAACAGTTCCATGCCACAAACATGGTAAGACCGGCGAAAGGCGTGTGTATTTGCTCAGGGATGCTGTAGGTGCTTTGCTGCAGCTGTGCTATGGCTAGAGATAGAGGAGGATGTTGGAATGCAGTGGAGCTGCCGGTGCAGTGAATGCTGATGTGTTGTGCTGCAAAGATGATATGAGGAGTGAATCTCCCTTGTATTTCTATACATTGTCTTGTCAGTCTCCATTTCTGTTCTCGAACATTAAACAGAAAGCATTGTGATATATGTCCATGCGGCGCGACTTTCCTCTGCATTCATTTGCATTGACCCAAATACAGGTTTTGCGGTTTAAAGATGTCCGTTTCACCCTCCGATCTTTACTGCTGTAACTGCACTGACATCTTGACAATAACATTGTTCAATGCAGCCACATTCACAGATAACGATAAGAGTATTGTGGCAAGTCTTTGTTTGTGTGTCTATGTGCTGACTGCATGTTATTTGATCAAGCTAGGTCTATCGCTGTGCTATGGCAGGATGAATTGGGAAGATTGATTATGTAATGCTTTTAATTTATTCAGGAATGTAGAGGGAAAGGGGATGAAATGTATTGGAGAGGGCAGTGCTGATCTCATTGGGGAGATGGAGGGATGAGGCAAAGGAGAGAACTGAGCAGGGTGGAACATTGGCTGTGAATGGATCTATGTCTTTCTGTCTGTTGCCTTTAGTACAGCAGATTGATGGGGATTGGAGAGATTGTGTTTGAAGGGAACGGGGCTGTGAATGGAGTGGTGCTGGGGGGCTGATTAGGCCCATCAGACATTAGAGTTAGTGAGAAGGAAGCAACACCGACCCCAGTGCCAAGGCTCATCTGTGCTATGGGTGCTTTTTCAGTCAGATATCCTGATGTCAGGTAGAACTGTCCACAAGTAACACCCACATTTTGTAACTATCCATGTGTGTAATGATTGGTGATTGAAATCCAATTGCCCTTCCTGGATAAACAACGATTTTTTATTCATCAGTGTTGTTTCCATGGCAGCGTGACACATGTTTATTGCCGTAATCCTCCTCTCTTCCTGTAGTGAAGAGCGTCGGTTTATAGGCTAGAGCTATTGTTACCCCGGCTCCCAGCCCTAATGTGATTCCTGATGGGATCAGCCTCCTCAATGACATCTTTTATCTAAAACTTGCAAAGCAAAGGCGTGTATTATCCATGTACCTCTGCGTTTACATGATATGGATTCTGTTAGTGGAAACCGTAATCAATTTGTCAAGTTTAATATTTGATAACAGAGTGATATGAATTTCAGTGGTGGCTCTTTATGCATACACACACACATACCCCTAACTTTTGAAATAATCTGGTGCATCCTGAAGTGTCCTTGCCTCATCCCATCGTCTTGTCAATACCATTGAAGCATCCTCATCTGTCGTCATGACAACGGCTTTTCTCTCCCTTCCAGGCATGGATGTCCCTTCCCATTTTCAGTCCTCCTCTCTGATTGGCATATATACCCTGTGGCTGTCTCAGTGGACCATCAGAGATGCGCGATTGTCTAAAGGTTTAAGGGGCAGTGTAGCCGCTGATCCGCATGGTAGATCTGGATGAATACAAACATGAACACACACTCAGCAAAAAACACTGATCAGCAAATACATAGAGACGACATTTTGTGCTGGAAATATCAAAAAGTCTTCATATTCTGAGCTTGCATATCCTAAGAAGCAGAAAAAAAGAAACACACTACAACTAAAGTAGCCTGCAAATGATCGTGCAAAATCCTTATTACAAGTAACTAATTTTATGTCCATAGTCGTGACATGTCTAGAGGCCTGATAACTCCTTACCTAGAGCCTAAGCAGCTCCTGTCAGGCTTGGTTAGAGCTGGCTGCTCTGCCCACAGCCCCAGGGACTGTATGCATGGTTAGTACTGGACTTCAGATTGCTGATGAACATTACCTTGGAGAGAAGAATGGGAACAAACAGTTGGAGCCCTGCCACAGATGCATACACAGGCTTAATGCATAAAAGATTTCGAGTGCGTCTGCACGTGCGTGTGTATGCATTTGTTTGAGCACATGATGCTCGTCTCAAGGCGCCAAGTCGGAGTCCTCAGAGTGATGGATAGTGGTGTTGTTAGTAGATGGATGATGCCGGACTTAGGTCCTTCTCGGGAACATTGTCCGCTGTCTCTTGTACTTTAATGGGAACAACCTTTATCCTTTCCAAAGCCCCCAAAGAATACTGATCAGCTGACAGCATTTCTTGCCCTCACAGGCTACTCCCAATATCATGAACATAACAAAACTGTACTCATGACCGAGCACGCACTTCTTCAAGTTGAAAAACAATGTTCAGTGTCACATAATGTCCATTCATAATGCTAAATTCAAAGGGAAAGATTTGATGAGTCATCCTTCCAGGCTCTGTCAAAGACTATGCTGCAGATAAAATAACAAGCCCTGTTGACAGAGTGAAGGAAAGGAGATTATCCCTTCACATGTGTTTGCTCCTCAGCATTTATATTACATTAACACATGTAATTATTCTAATGTCATAATGGGCCAATTACTGTCCCTGTGTTGAGACTGGTGCTGTGCTTCTGAACACTGTGTTGTTTCTCCAATAGTGGCTCTGCTTTTCTGTGTTGTTGTATTTTTTTGTGCCGTGCTATGGACTGTATTAGCTATTGTGTCGTTTTCTTAACATTCCCTGAGCTGTCAATGGATCCTGGCTTCCAGGGTGTGTATTTGCATCCATTAGTAGTCTGAGTGAGAGGAAGAGGCTCTGCTGAATTATGATCACTTTTACATTTGCTTTATATGCTGTTTTAGATCATGTGGATCCATGTTTATCGGTCACTGTTGTTCCCACAAAAGAGGCTTCATGCAACGAGAATATTTCTTAACATATTGTCTCTCTCTCTTTCCCTCCTAATTCTCCAGTTGATAAGTGGTGGTTCAATCGTCAACGCTGAGGCGGTATGGGACCATGTGACCATGGCAGACCGGGAGTTGGCGTTTAAGGCCGGTGACGTCATCAAGGTGCTGGACGCCTCCAACAAGGACTGGTGGTGGGGCCAGATTGATGAGGAGGAAGGATGGTTCCCCGCCAGCTTTGTACGGGTGAGTCTCTGCAGCCGTGGCTGGCCAGCAACCATAGACAAAACACACACCCACACACACACAGAGATGGAGGCACATAACCATATGCACACAAGCTGATAAATAGATATACAGGACGGTGCGCAATTACAAAAACACTGATGTGCTGTGCTTGCTCCTCACAGTCACACTGTTGAATAATTCTTCATTTTAATAATACTCATACTAATAATAACCACGATAAAAACTCTAGAGTATCAGAGAGCTGCTAGCTAAGGGCCTTTATCGGGCGTTAAGAGACAACGAAACAAAGATGCTGATGATCCATTTTTTAGCGTGGCATAACCTTCAACTCCTACCCTTGAAGTGCACATGCATTAACAGCATCTTCAATTTACATTATGCTTATATAATCTCACCCACATCTAAGCTCAGCTGACCAACAGTGTGCACACTGAGGCCTGATGAGGCTCCTGTATCCCAAACCTCTTTCACTTAGCATATGAGGACTTACTGAAGGAAGATTTAGCAATCTTGTTGTAGGCGGAGGTTTCCCACAGCAGAGCAACCCCCAGACACTCCTCATAGCCATTCCCACCTGTCCACCCTTCCATATTCACTCCTGAGAGGGCAGGGCAGACAGGCTGACTGACTGTCAACCAAAAAGTATCTTTCTGTTGTGTCATTCTTTCTCTCCAAGGTGGAACCCCACCCTCCTCAGCCCCAAACAAAACAGGTTTTCTATATCAACCCCATAGCAACTCCACGGTTCCAAAACACCACGTCAAAGGTGCGTTTTCCCAGCTTCATCCACCCATCCAGCCTGCCCGCCCACCCGCCCGCTCCAGTCTGTCCACGCAACGTACCCTCAACATTATCAAACATTAACGTTCCCATAACGTTGCCACATCATCCTCTACAGGGGCCATAGAAAGGCAGAACTGATGAGTCAAAAGTAAAACTAATCTCAAATGTCTTCTTAAAGGCTTCAGTTCAAATTATATTAACATATTCATATAACATGTATATGTATATATATATGATATTCCTTGGAATTATTCTTCATCCTAACATTCATGCTTATTCCTATTTTAATACAGACTTTCTTTCAGTACCCTTTTTACTGTTGACTCTGACTATTTCTCGATCTTAACGCTGCGCTAATGGTTCTCGTCTAACCGTCACTCTGCTTGTCTGTGGCGCTGCATTTCTCATCTTGTGTTTGGCATTCTACCCGTCGGTTCTTTGATGTTCTCTTGGCAAACTGTGTGTCGTCAGGTGTTGGCTGCTGGGCATCTTGCTCAATTGGCCCATTATAAGAGCGAGAGTGCAATATGTTATGTATGTGAGTCTGTGAGTGTGTGTTGGGAGCACACGTGAGGAAATGGTGAGATTGTGTGTGTGTCCGCATGCACATGTGCAGAGGGGAGTTTTTTATAGTCATACAAATGGTGAAGTTGGGCCTTGGATGTCCTCTGGGTGCTAATCTCAGAAATGGCAGCGTGACCCTGAACTCCATATGATCCTGCTGTGTTAATGAGATGTGTGTTGTGGACGTGTGCGTGTTCTGTGCATTCAGGCTCAAATGTGGGAGTGTGAGTGTCAGTGATACCGGTTACATGAAAGATTGTGTGATAAGCAAACCTGTCTACTAATACTTTTTTCAACAGATAGTCACACTTAACACGTAACTGGGTATATCTCTTATCCAAGTGCTCGTGTGTGTGGTGTGTATGTGTGGTGTGGTGTGTGTGCGTGTGTGTGTGTGTGTGTATTTGTCCTCAGCTGTGGGTGAACCAGGAGGATGGGGGAGTGGAGCCAGCCGAGGGAACCAGCGAAGTCCAGAATGGGCACCTGGACCCAACCAATGACTGTTTGTGCCTGGGCTCGCCCCTCCAGAACCGAGACCAGATGAGAGCCAATGTCATCAATGAGATCATGAGCACAGAGAGACACTACATCAAACATCTCAAGGACATCTGTGAGGTACTTAAACACATGCACCTCCACATCTGTCCCCTAGAAACGCATACATGCACACTGCTCCTCCGGGCAATGCCTTCGCACGAAGGAACATTGGAGGGGAAACGGTAAGAAACCGTCTGACCAGAGGCGGACTTTGATGTTACACAAGGGTCTTATATTTTTCTCTTAAATCCAGAATGACTTTGATTTTAATACATTATACATTTCAGCCAAGTGTCAGACCAATCGATGAGGTTCATATATTGTTATTACATTTTCATGGAGGTAAAAACACAGGGTTTCTCAGATATAGCAGGTTTATATTTACAGTATATATACACCGTGAAGTGTTGTATATATAATGTGCACTCGGAGATCCCAGACCTCCGCCGAGGCCAGTAGACGACCCTTCTATGCAAATCTGCAAGTGACACCATCACTCATGTCTGGACACATTTGCAATAGTATCAGAAATATGCCAACACTTCTCATGAAGATGGATTTAATATTTCCCCTAGAATTTGATAAACAGTATGATAGGACCTGAAACGTTGCCCACTGACTCTGCATATTAACCAGCAATCACTTCCAAGCTTCTGCTCTCTGAACTGCTAAAATTCTGATTTTAAAACTGTTATAACGTCTGACATTTGAAAGACAACAGTTGTTTTTTCCTAAAATGTAAAATGATCACTCAGAAACAAAGTGAGAAACAACATAATATCTTTGTCATGCAGACAGGGTATGATTGATTTCATCTGTGTGTGACAGCATCAGAGGAAGGTCCCTACAGAGACAGGCACATCTCACAGGCGCTGAGTTGTTGTAGGAAGTCAAGTGTGTGACAGTTGCCCTCCGGCCCGGGCAGAGTGAAGTAGAGAGGCGCAATGAAGTCAAAGAAACAGCTTTGTGTTATCTCAAGGAATAAGAATAAACAAGATGAGATGCCACAGTTGCTTTTAATGGACTACCTTTGGAAGACAGGGAGACTGTTGTGCAACTAGTAAGTTAGCGCTCTGCAGACCGCTGCAGCTGGTTTCAGCTGGGACTATTTTGACCTTGATGACACCTGACAGTCAAGTCGGAGAAGAAATCCGACACCGAAGCACTAAGCCGAGAAGCAGGCTAATATTCCTAGCTAAAGCTATCGTCATCACTAACATAATACGGCATAAGCAAAAACTCAATAACACATCCTGTTAATTAGGAGATGTCTTAGAGACACTTTCTGGCAGTGAACAATGATAAACACTTTTTCCCTCCGCTTGTTATCCACAGAAAGACTTCTGAAAGGGACGTTAGCACACAGAGAGGGAAAAAGTAAACATAAGGGTTCATCTCTGCTCAGATATGTTGATGATGTTATCAGACACTTATAACAATCAGGGCCTGTCAGTTGCACACAAAAAAACACTTTTAATTGATTCCATGAACAGTTGTCCTGTCAGTTAGGATGCAGCTCTTTTGCAGTTTTTTCCTTTATTGTACTCGCTCAATACTGAAACAATTACCATAATGTTGGTGCCCATGACTCATCACATCCCCCACACACACGATGAAACGAGGCCCAAGTTGAAAATAACTGCAATTATCCTTTACCTGCTTCTAGTTAGTTGCCAAACTGTATTTCCTGTCTTGTGCAGCAACAATAAGGTAACATTCTTCCTGTTGTAGTCTAAACTGACTCTGATTATTTATATTGGACTTGATTCAAGGAAGGAAACTAAAGGTGTTAAGCTTTAGTATTTCACAAAGGCAGCAGAGAATTCTCGGCAGTGGCCAGTGAAATAGAAAGAAACCCACCTCTTCTCCCGACGTGCCAAAGCTCCAGGCCATGTAATTAACCACAAGAATAAAACTGTGAAATTGGGGCCACAGTTTGACACAGAAATGGACTCTAGAAAAAGTCCTGCAGAGTCATAGTTCATTTGGATTCAAATGAGTTACATTTCTGAACTGTTAACATGTTTATTACCCTAAATAGTGACGGGATCTCACCCTCGCTGTGTCCTCGTAGGACATCTAAACAAAGTTGCAACCCATATTGTTGCAGGGCTACTTGCGCCAGTGCAGGAAGCGTGTGGACATGTTCAATGACGACCAGCTGAAGGTCATCTTTGGGAACATCGAGGACATCTACCGCTTCCAGATGGGATTCGTTAGAGACTTGGAGAAACAGTACAACACAGAGGAGCCCCACCTCTCTGAAATCGGTCCATGCTTTTTAGAACACGTGAGTACAAACTCTATTTAGGTATTTCTGACTGTGAGGAGAAATAAGATTAAGATAAAGAGTAAATAGACACATACACACTGTCCGGCAGGGAGCAGGCATAATTGGTGATAACCTCATTTGGTTTGTTATGTCAAGACACTCAAGAGTGTTAATTAATAAGTAATTCTCAAGACTACAATAACATTATGGAGATAATCATGTCACCAACAGTTTATCTCAACATAGCCATGTAATGAAGTGATGATGTTGACAAATCATTTCTTCGCAGTCTTTTCTCCAGTTTTAACTCAAAGATGATTGTTTATTTTCCTCCCTCCTTTTTGATTCTACAGCAAGATGGTTTCTGGATCTATTCAGAATACTGTAACAACCACTTGGATGCCTGTATGGAGCTGAGCAAGCTGATGAGGGATGGCAGGTACCAGCACTTCTTTGAGGCCTGTCGACTCCTCCAGCAAATGATTGACATCGCCATAGACGGCTTCTTGCTCACCCCTGTCCAGAAAATCTGCAAATATCCCCTACAGTTGGCTGAGCTCCTCAAATACACTGCGCAGGAGCATAGGTACGATACGCTTTGAATCATGTTGAGATCTCTGGAAATGTTTGATGCTACTTTTGTTTTTTATAGAACCTGTTACCGTAGCATTGTTGTGTTCTAGATGTATTGTGTTGCAATGCAGCTGTTGCAGGTATTCTATGATGATTATCGATGGATGTTTTGGACTAAGCAATGTTTGCTACCATTTGGCAACATTTTCTATTCGATACGCAAACATCATTGCATAGAACTCTGCATAATTATCTTATAAACATTTGCAGATGAAATCTCATGCACAGATGCATATGCGCGAATCCAGATGTGCAAACTCATGCGTGCAAGCCCGTAGAAACACGGTATAAGTGATTCAGCGTGTCTCAGCCAGCTCCAGGTCATTCACAAAGCATGCGTTCTCAGCCAGAGAGGGACAGGTGCCAGCGAGGCCTGCCAGATAACAGTGTTTGACTGTGGAGAATCTGCCAGATATAGGCTCGCTCTCTGTCTCACTCACACACACACACACATTCTAAAGTGAGGATTGGATCCATAGCACATCTAAAACAAAGGGATAAATCCAGCTCAGTTAGCACAGACGCAGTCAGAGTTAACTAGCTGAGAAGAATTACATGCCGGTGTTATTTTGACTGTGCTCAAGCAGTCTCACTGCTGTTACTTGAGTTTATAACCTCAGCGTTCAATAGGCGACTCTCTGTCTTTCACTTCGGCAACTTTACAAGTCTGTTTAAAGCGTGGCAAGTCTCCAAGAGCTGTAACTTTACCCCTGAATACCCGAGGAGTAATTATGTGTACACTGTGTCCGTAGTGACTATCGATACGTGGCAGCAGCCCTGGCGGTAATGCGAAACGTCACCCAGCAGATCAACGAGAGGAAGAGGAGGCTGGAAAACATTGACAAGATCGCACAGTGGCAAGCCTCAGTTCTGGACTGGGAGGTAAGTGTGTGTATTGACTGTGACATAATTAGCAAGCACCTGATGTCCAGGCATGTTGTCAATTGAATTGTTTTCTTTAGGACTGCGAAGTTTTATCGACTTTACGACTTTCAGACATCAACAGACGTACACAAGAGCACAGACATTATGCTATATGGAGGTCTTATTGACTGCAGACAGATTGCTATAGCCCCATGTTTATTTTTGGCAAACTGCCCTATGTGAGCTGCTTTTCAGCCCCTAAAATTCCTTAAGTTGACTCCTCAGAGCAGCAGCTGGCCCAATGTTCACCCTGATCTTGCTCCTCCGTTTGTTGCTGAGCAGTTTGGATTGGTATTAGTGTGAAACTGGGCGCTTACCATCAAGCTTGCCCATTTTTCAGATTCTTCCATATGAATTGGCAACTACAAAGACTTCAGTCAGTTACCGCTGATGACGAGGTCAAGGTCTTCGTACCGTTGGCTTACAAGCATTTGTTAGAGGATTAATTCAGATTCAACATATTTTGTTTGGAAAACAAATACTTCATGCACTGATCCAGCTGTGGATGCATTCTGTGTTTCAATTATTCAACATCTTAAGAAACCTTCTCAGTGACATCGTTCTGTCAGTCTCTTCATTCTATTCATTGTGTATGTGTTTGCATCTGTGTGTGTCTCTAGGGAGATGATATCCTGGACAGAAGCTCGGAGCTCATCTACACCGGGGAGTTGTCATGGATCTATCAGCCGTATGGACGCAGCCAGCAGCGGGTCTTCTTCCTCTTTGATCACCAGCTGGTCCTCTGTAAGAAGGTAAACGGTTTCCCTCTCTGTTCGCTGTCATCCTCTTGTTTGAAGGAGCTTTTCGGATGAGAATAAGCCGATGAGCTACAACCTTAGTCTGTGTTTCTTGAAACTTGTGCGTCACACGCCGATGACGGAGCTGCTCAAAGGCAACATGACTTCTTCAACCTTAGTCAGGAGCTGCAGCTTATATAATGCTGTTTGAGACTCATGAGCCCCTCAGTGAAGATCCGTTCAAATACTCAGCACCTTTCACAAAATGGAGCTGTGGTAGTTTGGGCTTTAATGCACCATGGCTGTGCTCTCCTGTCAGATAGAGGTTCACGCTCGGCTAGACTCGGTAATACATGCACACGGAGACAGACACACAAACACACACGCGCACAGAGGCAGAATAACTGCATCGTCACAGGCATGCACACGTGTCCACTGCATAACTTAACCATCCCACACAGCCACAGAGATACACGGACATACTGCCTTTACCCTTCTTCTCCCTGCTCATCCACCCTCCTTCTATAAGAAATGAACTTAAGTATGTCGGCAGATTACAATAGTGTGTTGACGCACTCCAAGACACGCTGAATTCTAAATTTAGTCTTCGTACACGTCCTTCTCCAGCCTCCTCACCACTACATGTGTACTGGCAGCCCTCAGGGTGCATTAGAAGCATGTAGCCTTCCATCTTCTCCTTCCATCTCTTTGTTATCAGCATCTGATATCGTAGATGCTGATTCGTCTCCGTACGCTCATTAGAAGTTGTGCTTTCTTTTAACCCCCCGTTGGCCTTAAAGTGTGACTGGATGTTATTTGTTCTTAAGGCGATGGAAAGAAAGGAATGTACGCTTATTTGTAATTGATGTACTTGGCTGATGGTCCAACAAGCTATTTCAAGATTTCCCCTCGGGCTTAAGGAAAGGATGAATCATGTTCAACATGTTCTACACAAACATACAATGAACTTCCATGAAGAGATTGAAAACAACAATAAATGTTGTTTGCAGCGCTTTGACGGGGGGGATTGAAACATATGAAGGAAAGTTATATTTGGTAGTTTATTAAAACACTGTAGTTCTAGAATCCAAAATTACAGTTTAAGTATCAACACTTTATCATAACACACCAAAAAAAAAGATACACTCCAAGCAGTTATTAGTCTATATCGTTGTTGGTTCATTGATGGTGCTCGTGTTGAACTGTTTTAAGAGGACAGACTGTTAGAAACACAGAATGTGGTTCAATATACCAAAATAGAACCCCTGAATACTGTCTTACAATTTAGCTGCAAACTATCAACAATAACATTTTCAGCTACACAAAGAGAGAGCTTGTGTGTGTAGTAGTGCATTAGACGTGTTAAATTAGTGTTAAATTAGTAGTAAAGAGCAGATTTGCTGAGGAATTTGGCATTCTGCAACGTGTGAGGCGGGTGTTTGTATGTTTGGGCAGCAGATGGAAAGGGTTGCATAAGACAGACTGTCAGGATACAGAGGGAAAGTGGCTTGTTGACACCTCTAAGGTTCAGCAGACAACATGCACACAGGCAATAACAGACATCTCTCCCTCCTCGTCCCCAGGATCTGATACGCCGGGACATCCTGTACTATAAGGGCCGCATCGACATGGACCGCTACGAAGTGCGGGACGCTACAGATGGGCGTGACGATGACTTCAACGTCAGTGTGAAGAATGCTTTCAAATTGTGCAACAAAGACAGCGAGGAGATCCACATCTTCCTGGCCAAGAAGCCGGAGGAGAAGATCCGCTGGCTCAGGGCCTTCCACGAGGAGAGGAAGATGGTGCAAGAGGATGAGAAAATCGGTTAGTCACACCTCGTCTTTGCACCTCCCTGTTTGGAAAACACTAGTTTCATTCACAATGGGCACGGCGGCCGCATGTGCTGCTGAGAGCTACAAGACAATAGCTCCTATCTGTAATGTACATAACATTCAAGACATAGTGCTAGAAGGTGAACGGGGTCATGTCCAGGTGATACATCTAGAGGCACATGACATTCTAACTCATATTAGGTTTGGATACGTACTGTACTTTTTGTGCTTCTGAGCTTTTGTTGAGTGAGAGGCAGCGTCTTGCAGCTTGTCTCCCTCTCAGGTGCACTGCAGGCCCTGTAGAATATCTCTACAAATACTATGTTGTCTGTTGTTCAGGTTTTGAGATCTCTGAGTACCAGAAGCGGCAGGCAGCCATGACAGTAAGAAAGGTGACCAAACAGAAAGGTGAGGCAACAAGAAGATATCAGGTGATTTCCCATTTCTTTTCCTCGCTGGCGTGCTCTGTCTTCTCATCGCTGTTTACTCTCCCTTCAACCTGCTTTCTGCTTTACTTTCTACACTGTTTATTTAAAACATGCATAGCTTTTTTTTTATGGAAGGACGTAGACTAGCCGTGTAGCGAGTAAGCTAGAGAAGTCATGCTTTTCCTCACGATATTCCCTTCAATATCTATCTTCAATAAGTCTGTCAGCCCATACTGCAGGATGACTTGATATGTGTAGCAAAGCAGCTGTTAAGCATCAATGAAAAGACAGAGGGAGTGTTTGCATGAAGTATTGAGTTTAAAGGGTGATACCGGTGTTGAGGGCATGTGGGTCCTTCTGTCACGCTTGTCTTGAAACAATTTAATACCTCCGACACCTGTTTGCAGTATTTCTTGCACTGATTTAGGGTGATCGGTGTTTCTTACATGCAGAATATCAGAATGTGTAGCATCAAAATATATCGTAAACAAAGCTTCATTTTACGCTCATTGCATCAGCTTGTAGAAGTAGCAGTAACAACATGACACCTTGAAGTCAGAGGAACGTAAACATGTACTTTTGTGCATTTATTTTACTTGGCACAAGGAAAGGAGGCCTCAAGTTAACCCCGACAGCTTCCTGCTATCTCAGTAATAGTAAAGACATGTTAGAACACGTGTTGTAAGATGTTAGCTCCTGACAAAGCGACACAGACAGAGCGCCCACATGTGAAAACTGCTGGTAACAGCCTTTAAGATTTAGGTATGTTAGTGTTAGGCTAGATGTTTGTACATTTACCATTACTGATGTTCTTGCTATTGCCAGTTTCACAATAAGCATGACCATCCATGAAGGTATTAATTAACCAATGACCCGTCCTGCAATGTTCCCTCTGACATTAGGATCCCTGTAGATGTCTGTCAGAAGTATATGTTGTGTGTTTCTAAGTGCTGTATGTGTACGTGGCTGGCACAAGGTGAAGTACTCTCTTGAATTTCAGATTCATTTATAGATATCATCTTGAGAAAGAGGGCCATGTTGTATGGACATGGTTTGAAAATGATAAAGGTATATGCATTAGAGTTCTCCTTAGAGCTAGCACAATAAGATGCCATGGCAACTGCTAAGCAGCATTGGGAGGTGTTGTGATTAACGATGGCATTGGAGCATGCAAGTCCCCGTCCAATCTGTTGATTGGCATTAACTTAACTCTGTAAGATAAACAGGTTCCCGCTACCACAAATAGATCTAACCCTTCTATCTGCTAAAACAGTGTTTGGCAAAATACCCACAGCAAAACACACTGTTTCTCATCCTTTCATGTTTTTCTAAGATGCCATGGCAACTTTTGAATATTTCATCTCCCAATATTGACTGTATCTAATTTCTAATGACACTAGCCTAGTTGTGATGCTTGTAGACTGCAGCTATATGACATTGTAGACCGTAGTTAAATGCATATTAACAGCTTTCTGTTGGCTCTATTTCCGCCCCTCTTGTGTTCTCAAGTTTTGAGGGTGCTATTCAAACAAATGTGCTGTCAACAAACATGGAAGAACAATGTCTCTTGTCCAAATGCCTGGTGTCATATCATCGTATCAGATGTAATCTGTCGGTTCTCTTGTTTGGCTGCCGCGCAGTTTGATTGAATAGCATCTTTAGTCTCCCTTGTGTCATTGCTAGAGCTGAATTCCACTTTTCTTCCAATTCAGCTGTCATCATATGATCATACTGTGTCATATCTCAGGTTTAAAATGCAGGAATGTTAACGATGACATCTCATTTCGTGTGTCCGTGTGCTTGTTTTCCGTAGAAGCATGAATAGATGTTGTGTTGTTGTGTCTGTTTCCTTTACAATACTGACAGTGTTTCCTTTTTGCTACCCGCCTTCCTTCTCCTCTCTTTCGCTTCGTGCCCTGCACTGCCTCCTTGTCCCCTCCCCTCACTCCCCACTCTTTCTCTTTTGCACCTGCTTTCCTAGGTGTAAACAGGTGCACGCCCCCGTCATACCCGCCCCCCCAGGACCCCCTCAGTGCGGGGCAGTATGAGGTAACGGAGGACATGGCACAAGGAGAGGTTTTTGAATTCAGTCAATCCAAAAGAGGCCAGGCTCCTTTCTGGCAGAATTTTAGTAGATTAGCTCCATTTAAGAAATAGAGATACACAGACTCTTCTGGAGGACCAGCTATTTTTCTTAGAAGCACTAAACACTGGAGGATCATGTCCCATGATGAAGAAAATACAAAAACACACTTACACAAGAGACTTGAGGACCAATTATATTATATGGTGTGATTGAAAGCAGCAAGAGGACTGAAGACTTGGATTTAAAAAAAAAATGAAGAAAAAACTAAAAACTTTATAATTCATATATGTTAGCAAAACTCTTAGTTATCATGCTTCTCCAGCCGAGTCAGCTGTCATGAACTCTTCCCCTCGGATTCTGCACCACTCATTATCACACCATCTGAATGTCCTGGAGTTCATTGAGATTGTTGTATAATTTCATATTTTTTATTCATCACCTGGAGACAAACACAAGGCCACGCCAGGTCACTCCTAGTAGTATGATTGTGTCTGAGATCTTGCTGTGCTGCTATGTGAGATTGCTTAAGTGAGATTAAATAATGACGGGACCTGTGAAGCTCGACTGTCAGTGCACTTCTGAGTTAGATCCATCCTACCACTAATCACAGACTGGTCGGGCCATCCGAGCTCTTCTCATGTCTGCGCCTTGATATCCTCCTCACTCTCATTGCTCCACATTCCTCTTAATCCGCTCTAGCTGTCTGCATACAGGAGCCCTCTCGTCACCAAGTCTGTAGTTCACAGTGTCTCCCTCCATCTTTTCGTCCCTCTCTTGTCCTCTCTATCTCTCTGCCCACCTGCTCAGCCTCTGTGAGTCATTGGTTCTCAGAGGGAGAGCTTCATCCTTTTTGGAAACCTGCCATTGGCCATAATATGATGAGTCAGGGAACCAATCGATAGTTGGAACATCAATAGAATATTTACATCCTCTCGCCAAGCAGTTCTGACAGGGTATTCATATTCGATCACGCAGGGGTGACGTGGGTTGTATTTTACGGAGAGCTTGCCATGCTGATGAAACAGCTGAGCTGACGGAGCTGGAGCTAGGCCGGCTGCGGTCCACCTGCCTTGTGTTAGAGCACCTCCCCTCTCTCCCTAGAGACCACCCCTGTAGCACTGTGCTGGCAGCTCACTGGGTGGTTGGAAAAAGCTCGACGTACCTTCCGGAAATCCACAGAGAACGAAAAAGTCAAGTTGATCTTAAATAATGTCTCTGTTTCACGTCGGCACTAAAACAAACTTTTCTATCGCTCGAACTGAAAAAAGCACAGCACATATTCAGTCTGAGAACTTCGAGACTCGCTTAAGTCAGAGTGTTTTGAACACGTGAGGCCACAGAGTGAGGAATTAGATAAGACCCCGAATCCAGCACAGAGGGAGAAATTATAAATGTACTGGACAACAGTTAGACTTCCTGAGGGTGTGAGTCATTTCTGGAAGGAATTATTCTGTAGACATGTGAGCCAATACCTGAGGGAGGCAGAGAGATGAATTTAATCTGTAGCATGCAGTCACCGATAGATTCACGCATCCCAAACAACTGCAGCTTGAGAACCCTGGCAAACCTCCCTGTCACGTTGTTTTCAAGATCGGATCCATGTTCTGGCAGCTAGCTGTTAAGTGAATTACAAAGACCCGCGGGCTGATCAGGTTGATTTGTTTAATCAACAATGTCCCTGAAGCTGCTGTGAGTGAGATGCTGCCATGCAGTCCAATGCTGCTTCAGCTGTGACATTAGGAAAAGGAGCGGATCTTCTGAGGGGAGCTCACACAACACAAAGGTGTCTTCTTTTCCCCAGTTGGAATGTAAGTGAAACATCTCTCCACGGTTTCTTATTTTGACCTCAGATACGGAATTTTGTGTTGAATGACGTCACCTGGTGGACAGTGCATATAGAGTATGACAACCCGTGCAACGTGATCTATCATATACCTTCACTATTCACTGAAAGAGTTATATATTGTTCTATGTCATTTGTTGGCCGTCTTATAGGCCTTATAACCTACTGGAAAAAAAAACCTTAGACTTGCTTTCTATGTCGTGTAATTTATGTTTTGTTTCAGTAAAGAACTAGATGAGTTGGCTGCTGGTGTCTGTAGAGATGGCTCCCAGTGAGATCGTTGTGGAAGATTATTCCTTTGTCTGATATGGTTCCCAGGCCATGATAACCTCAGGTCCAGTGCTACGCCCACCCCAGGCCCCCTTATTCCACGCTGCCACCAGTACCAAACATACACACACAAGCATGCAGGCACAACAAACACACACACACACACACACAAAGACACATAATCATGCGCACTTGCTGGCCCGTTCTGCTGCGGAGAAGAGAGATGCTATCTAACAGTGCCTTCCAGCATTCCACTAGTGATTATCTATTCAGTTTCACAGGCAGATTTGGATTCGTCATGTATTTTCCCTTCAGTGTGGGACTTGCAACTTCCTCTCTCTTTCTCTCTCCTCTCTCTCTCTCTTTCTCTCTCTCTCTCTCCACTGGGAATCCCTCGTTCCCCAGTGCATGAGATCCACTCGGACAGAAACTTAGAGATCTGGCCTTTTCCATATGAGTAGATACTGTGCTGTCTGACTGAAACACTTAACCTGCTTATATTATATCACACTTACATAGCAGTAATTCTATTGCACAAAGAGAATTTAATTCTTATTTCTGATGTTTAG
Source organism: Macroramphosus scolopax (assembly GCA_901007825.1). NCBI lineage: Eukaryota > Metazoa > Chordata > Actinopteri > Syngnathiformes > Centriscidae > Macroramphosus > Macroramphosus scolopax. Next base: position 30,590 of record CAAKHC010015750.1, on the reverse strand, counting down.
AAGTCACTTAGAATTCCTTTATTGTTATCTATTTAACATGCTGAAAGATGCATTTCGTTTGAATATAAAGTAGAAAACATTAGTTTAAGTTAGGTCACGCACATCAAAGTATATTATTAACAGTGAGTTAAGAATCAAAAGAAGAATCATCTATTTTAACTTTATCAGCTACACACTGTAAATACTGTAAAAAGAACAGATCATATATTTGGATATTGGTATTTTGCGTTGGAGACGAATGTTGTTCCAGTCCTAGCGTGCGGTAGACCTCAGTACCAGGTAAATGCATGCTTGTGGCATCCAATATTTTGCATGAGACTTAAGACAACTCTTAACAGTTTTAGTTTCATTTAACCTCCATTGGGATTTTCCACAGTGATTCATTTTTGGACCCATACCATCTCACCAAGGGGAGTTGTTTTCTCTGTCCACCTGTTTCCTGCTCACTTTACACTCGCGGTTGTAGCTCTTGTTTTTTTATTTTTTTTTTTTGATGTCAAGAAGAGGAAGACGTTTCTTCACGCAGGACTAATTTGTTGATAGGTGAAATGAAAAGGCACTGACGTTCTCTTTGCCCGGATAAAAATGGGGCCCTATAAACATTTCCTGAAAGGTAAATTGTTTTCAACCTACTGCTAGTCCAAACTGCTGGTTATTTGTGGAACGCCATTAACTGCCGAGGCAAAACGGGTATCATTTTTCTATGACAACAGTGAACCAAATAGGAGTTAGCACTGATCATGGGTGTTTGTGTATAGATTTGTAGTCAAGCAGAAGAGCTGAATAAATGCGAAACCTCTGGGGATGAGCTAAAAATAAACATAATCCTGAAGACACACACACACACACACACACAGTACTTCATTGCAATTCATATCATGCTCTTGTTTCAAAATGATCCTTTGAAGTACAATGACTTGACAGCTCCAATTACTTTCTCACTTGTATTTATTGAATGCAGTATTAAATATAACAATTTTGGCCACATTGTTCAAATGATGTATATATTGGTTTTGTTTTTCTTTGTATAATTTTCAGTCTGACCTTGTGCTGAAAGCGGAGAGGACGGTCTTCTGTGCAGTTTTTTTTTTTCTTCTTCTTTTCTTTTTCCGGTCATGAACCAAGACAGCCACGTTAGCAGAATGTCAACTGAATGCATTGGAGGTTTTCTCAGATATCTGTAATGCCTCTTAGTCCAGGGTATACATGAGCCAGCAAAAAAAAAACGTTCACTCACATTAAGCATGGGAACATTATCGGTGGGAACTCCTTGCAGGTGGTGATGCGGTCCTGTGTTGTTTCAGACTAGTCAGCGCACCACAGAGTCTTCAATGAGCCATATTCAATGTGGTTTTCAATGACGACAAGGTTAACACAAGACTGGCACACCCACTTTTGGAACCACAGTATTCATTGTAAATTACCATCTAGTTTGAGGTGTGGATTTTTGCCTATCACAGAAGATGTACTCACTCAAATGTATCCATATCCTTTGTCACCATTTGCAAAAACACGTGTCATTTTCTTTCTTGCTGGCCTTTTGAGTTTATTTGTTGTAGAAATGAAAATCAATGCCTATTCAATCCAGAAACTGTGAATGGGAGAGTGGAGATGTCAACTGTATGTACATTATATGTTTTGACGTAATCAGAAGCACTGGGAATATGTTGTACTTCGCTGTAAAAATAAATCCATATCTGATATAGCTGTACTTTTGTTGAAAATAAAACCTCTACAGAACTATGCGTCAAATCCTCAAAGTGTGAGTGAGAGCATTGTGTTGGATTTCCTGTTGTGTGACATCATCTCCTCCCTGCCAGTCTCATTCCAAACAGCTGAGACGTACAGTCCTGGTCGCACTAAAGCAGAACGCTTTGAACTCAGATTTAAGAACACAAGATTAGCGAATGACGACGGGGAAAGTGTTGACAAGTCACAAAGACATCTCCAACCACAAACCACAGTCGGCAAGTTGTAACTATGCTCTAATCAATAAGTAATGAGACTTATGCAAATATGTTCTCCCAGATGGCCGCGCTGAAGTGCAGGCTGATCGCTCTGCTTCCTAATGTTTTGAAGTTCACAGATGCAGGACTGTTTTTCGGGGCGAGATCTAAGACATCTTGCTGTGATGTGGTTGTGTGTCTTTTTCATGTGTTTCTCCAGTTGTGGAAGATTTACAGCTGAATTGTCATTGTTGATGTATTAAAGACACCTGCAAAATCAAAGGACATGGCTGAAAGTGCTGCAGGAAGACGAAAACATCCTGACTGCAGCTGAGAGGGCTCATGTTGGGGTGAGAACAATACGCAGTGTTACTGTGGTCTCTGGTGGTCAACCGTGGCGTTACACTTCCTGAGGACAGCAGATTCTCCAACATAGCTGGTCCAGCTTAACCTTTGCATTTAATAAATACATCTACAACTATTCACAAAATCCAATCTTCATTAAAAACTGTATAATTACACAAACAGCACAAAAGTAATCCAGTGGTAAATGTACAACAATGTAGTAAACAATATCACAAGGTAGGTGTTTCTGCAGATGCTATCTTTAGCATCATATGAGTTCCAGGGCTTCGTGCTTCAGGTAGTTCCTCAGGATCAGAGGGATGCCCAACGCGTCGATGGCAGACTCTCTGTTGGCAAAGGAAAGGTATCTCCGAGTTGCCAGCCGAGTCTGCGACATCAGTGTTTTGGGACAAACTGGTGCAGAAACAAACGTTGGATCAGTAAATGAGACTTACACCACAAAACTTCCTGAATCATCTCGAGAGCCTCACCTCTCTCCTTGAGCAGCAGAGCCAGTGCTTCGTTCTGCTTTGTCGTCTTGTCGATGATCAGTGTAGGCAGATACACGTCGGCTCCAAAGTCAATGAGGAGCTGGATGTACTCCACCCCACAGCCGTAACGGAGACACACCTCCAGAACTGTCTTTGGCTGTTTGATTCTGGCCAGCAGCTTCTCATCTGTGCAGTTGAAGTTGGGGTTGGCCCCATGGAGAAGAAGCAGTTTAAAGCCCTCCAGGTGTCCATACACTGCAGAGATATGAAGAGGCCCCCTGCAGGTTGTTGCATTGGAGGCCCACTCTGGTACTTTAGGCCAGACGTCCACCTCGGCTCCAAACCGAAGAAGCTCTCGGAGAACGTCCACGTCACCTTCCCGGGCGGCCGTCAGCACCGGCGAGCAGTTGTTGTACTGACTGCCGTTAGGATCTGCTCCGGCCTTCAGCAGGGCGACCACGCAGTCCAGATGTTTCCCGGTGACAGCTATGAACAGCGGCGTCTGGGCCTTCACGTCCAGGCTGTCAACCTGATGGAAACACAGCACTATTTGAAAGTGTTTTTAAAGCACTACCGTAAGTACTACCTGTCTGTAACAGGTGAACCCAGAGAGGACGACTCTGTTCCCCTCAGCTCGACGGATCATTTCAACGTCTTTCAGCTCTTTGCTTCAGTTTAACGGTTTCAAGTGATTTGGTGGTAAAAAGCAGCCGAGTCAAAGAATTTAAAGATGCTGAAATGCTCCGTAGAGCGGAGGAGAGCTGCAGAGTGAGAGGGAGGGTTTGTCACTCAGAGTGAACACTTGCAGCCGTATTCACTTGATCCGTTGTTCGTGCAGAAAATATTGATTATGGGTCTTAAATGCATCTGTACACATCTGTATCGGCTGATACTCGCCTTGTTGCACGCCATCGGCAAATAACATGACATTCACCAAAGGCCTATTTTCTATCTGTATATATTTGTGGTCAACATCACCCAGCTGAAACAACAAAGGCTGATTCATAAATTTGCATGATTGAATTTTTGTTCTCATTCAGATGACGAACTGAAAGATTCAAGAATAGTTAATTTGTCTTTTCATGTTTCCACAACACAAAAGTGGGAAAAAGAAGACGACAAAAAGAAAATAAACAAGTAAAGAAACGTCATCAGTATCAGGTGTCAGAGGAATTGTTATTTTAAACATCAGTATCAGCCCAGACTTTCACAATTGGTGCAGAAACACTGAAGGAAACATGAGCGACTATTCAACTAGATCAGTGATGGCTCGATGCAGTTTATTTTGATTACAGAGCTGAATATTTGTGTCCATCACACCCACTTGCAGGCACATCTCTGGTGTCCAAACTGCCCCCTCCACATCCACTCTAAGAGATCCACTTCATTATCCTCATCTGAGAGCTGCTAACTTTAATCTCACCTCTGCACCGTGCTCCAGCAACAACTCCAGGCACCTCAGGTGTCCCAGAGCAGCAGCGCTGCGTAAGGGCGTTACTGGGACCCCCCACCCACTCCGAGCATTGATGGACCTCCTGTAGCTCTCCTGAGCGAGGAGCTCGGCCAGAAGAGTCACGTCGTCACTGTTCACGGCATTGTTCAAGGCCTGACACTGCTCATTGTCCTCATCGTCCTCCTTAGGCTGCAGCAGGGAGAAGATCTTCGAAATGTCCATCAAACTCATGTTGACAGCTCGACCCAGAACCATACTGTGACTCCAGGCTAAGGAACTCAGAGCCCCCCCATCTGCAACGGCAGGGAGATGATCACACACCCAAACACACATCTGACATACTCTTGTCATTTTGGTTTATTTTTTGTTAAGCATTATTTTTATTTCAACGTAACTCCATTCAACAGTAAAGTTGTTTTCTACCATGACCACACACACACACACACACACACACCATAAACCCCCACTATAAATAGAGGCAATCAACACAGGTTATTAATAAATGACAGTTACTGCTCATGTGAGCAACGACAGCATCACAAGCACACAACACGGCTGTCAAAGTTACAGGAAGAAAAGTAGGAGAGTTGAAGAAAGTCAGACACTCACCTCACCTGGATGATGTTCAATCCAGAGGAATTAAAAGTAACGTTGAAGAAAGAAAGGAAGGAAAGTTGGACTGGGGGAAGGATCCTCCAATGAGTGTGTGACGGTTCAACAGGAGCTGTGAGTTGTGAAAAGTGCTGCATAGTTTGTGTGTGTGTGTGTATGTGCGCCTGTGTGTGCATGCGTGTGTGCGTGTGTGAGAGCCCAGAGCTTCTGGGGTGTGGGGGCTAATTTTAGGCCACAGATGGGCCTGGCTAAACTTCCATTCTTGGAGAATGGAGGCTCCGGTTTATAATTAGAAAGGTGATAGTAAAGGATACGTCTGTGTGTGTTCTGTGTCTGTGCAATGACAACTTCATTCACCAGCAGCGGCTGCTGGTCAAGCAAGTCATTTATTTACTTCACAGTGTAACAGTTAAAGTCAAGTTGCTTGACTTTTGGGTTATGTCATCAAACCTCATCAACCTGTTTCCCTGCTTCACACTGAGGCCGACATGCTGGTGAGTGTCAGCGGCCGACTGGTTGCTCCTCAAACCCCCCCAGGCTGCGACACCCCACATTCTTTAAGCAGATCGCAGAGATTCCCAGAATTTGATGATACATTTTGTAGCTTTATTGATTTATTCCAGCACGTGAACGAGCATGACCGTTGTTTTCTTTTAGCACGAACCTTTGGAATTCATGCAATAATGAAAGAGGAAATAAGATTATTAGCTACTGCAAGATAGCACGTCTGCTTTAGGGGCTCTTTACATTTAAATTCAAATAGGCTTCTCTGATATCAAATTCTATTAATTCCAATTACTCCTTAGATTAGTATCTTCATTAAATTATTCTGTATAACAATAATTGCACCAGTTATGAACCGTATCAAAATGAAACAGTGAGAATGTCGACACTTATAGAGCCTTGAACTCTATGAGGGACTCACGTTTACTTTTATACTATTTGCATAAATTAATCACCTGTCTACATCATTGTGATTGCATCAGGTTATGTTGCACTGACACGTCATCCATCACTATTAGTTAGCACTCTTTATAATATTCATTCATATTTGTGTATAGGATTTTTATTTATATATTTGCAGGGTGTGTTTTATATATAATGTTACATATATTATATTATCTGTATTGTTACCAGTTATACAATAATCCAGTAGGGCCTATATTGTATTTTATTGTAAGCTTGTGTACATGAAAAATAAAGAATCATGATCCTATAACAACCAACCCAAACTTACTATCTATGTAAGATATCTAATAATTATCTAATATATGTAATATTACAATACTGCAAAAAGGTGAATACAAGCCTCTGAATATTACTGTTGATGGGGGACTGTTTATAGCTGTAATGAATTAGTATGAAATGAAATTATAGTTGATTATTTAATTGCATTAATAATATACTATGAATATTGTTCATGTTCATTTAACATTTTAATCATATAGTTCATTAGACGTGCGTCCTCGTGGTTGGCCACCAGATGGCGGTAATGATACACCGACGTCTGGCAGTGCAGCTGTCGTGAGCAGTAACAGAAGAGGACGAGAAAACAAGCTGCTTTCCTCAATAAACTCAGTTTCTAGGAGAAAATATAAGACACAAGTGAAGGTGTGGTTTGCAAATCATTTGTAAAATTGACACTTGATTCATAGTCACGTAGTTACTCCAGTTATTCTTACATACTTTAAATGGATCAGATACAACTGACACTTCTAGGGGCTGTTGTTTGCAGGAACGGAGGAGGGGGCCCTGACACACTACTGCTGTGCTATGATTTGTCTTGTCCTTATGAACTGCAGCAGCTTGAGTCCTCAGAAGAGGAGAGGCAGACACAACGACACAAAGGAGCCACGTGGGACTGAGGCAGGGGGACTACTTGTACCACAGGACATGTTTTCAGGGAGTGTAACCTCACACTCCCTGAAAACCAAGCCTCCCTGCATGTCATATCTCAAGGTCGTGAAGAGAAGCCCACCCCCCCCGACTTTTTTCAATGCTGAGGTTCAAAACTTTGACGGGCAAGGAGGCACTAACTTTTACCACCATGTGGCAATGATTGTGTTGGAAAAAGTGCCTTGTTTTTGCTGTGTTGTTGTTGTTTTGTGCAAGGCAGTTGAGGTGGAGCTCCATGATCCCGCTGTCTGCAGCGTGAGCAGAAACAGCCTTCTCTGGCCTTGAAAACTTTTATCAGGGGGGAAAAGACACGACGGCAGTCCCAAACACCGAAAGAAAGACTAAACACACACGTGAGCTACGGAGTGACCTTACAGCCAGCCGGTGTCAATCCTTTCCAATATGTAGGTCTCTTGCCGACTTACGTTTGTGTGAGTAAATCAGATCAGACGCAGCATTCACACAATGGAACGGTTCTCTCTCTCGGGAGTGTGCACATCGGGGGAGTGAGTGCAACATCACTCAAAGCCCTCCGATGCCCCTCACTGGATTTGGGAGGAACTACTTGGTGGAAATATGCGGGTCACAGCAACCTGTGGTTGCCTTAGCAACGACTGAGGAACGTGGAGTTGCCCTGGCAACAGATGAAATGAGGGGTTACCGTGACAAAAACACTACAGGAACTCATTTAGCAAGACCTTGCTGTCCTTTTTCAGATAGATAGTTGCAGACGTGACAGGCACAGTATTTATACAATGAAAGGGATAATGTTGTGGTGGAGTCAAACATATTTCTACCTCTTTATTTTTACACACAGGCTAAATCTACCCAATTGCTGGCCTTACTCTTGATTAGTTCACACCACTTCAAAACAGAAATATCGAGCCTTTGTCTTAAATAAAAAAACGATCATAACAACTTTAATACAAAACAGCCATTTATTTTATTACCATTGTATTAAAGTTGAACACGCAACAATATTCAAAACAAATAAGTCTTTTTTTCTCCCTTCAGTTATGTGGTCACTTAAACACTGTAAACATTAAAACAACGTTGTGTTTCATTTTGCAGTTCAAACATATTAAACTTTTATATTGGCACAAAAATGACACAATAGACAACCATGGAAGCGCGCATGCAATGCAAAACAAATATTAGAAAATACAATACGACATCTAAGGCAATAAACAATAGCAGAATACACAAAATGATGTGGACGTTTTTGACAAGTTTCTTTTTGCATTATTGCAGTTACGTGGTTAGGGGCTGATGAACCTAATGTGGAAGTCATACAGTTACATATCAACACATCCAAAGCACTGATCAAAACAAACAACGTAGACATAACCAGATCCTGGATCAATTGTTGAGAGATAAAGAACAAGGTACTAATACTTTTAGTTAAAGTGTGTGGAAATAGTCCTAAAGCACAGATCTGTTGTTACAGCCATATATCATGTGTACATGACTGAGGTTAGACCAGTGTGATGGGCCAGTTCTCTTTAAACCTGACTGGAGATGAAGGTACAGTAGAATCTACTCATCTGGCTTCCTCTTGGGCTTCTTTGGGTTGCGGGAGCGACTCTTGGCCTTGCACAATGGGCAGATTGGAGCGTTACGATGAATCTGCTGGTGGCAGGACAAGCAAGCCTGGAAAGAAGGGGGGAGGGGGGGGATTAAAGCATACATTTCATTTTATGTGCTTGCTCTATTTTAGAGCTCAGCAATAAGCAAGCAACTTAGTCATACGATATCAGACTAAAATTGTTTTCTCATATAAACCCTGGACACGGTCCAGACATTGTGCAGAGATGTTGTGTAGCTCACATTAGGTTAGAGTCCTTATCTGAAGTGATCTCACTTACTGGAAATGCTCCGTTTGGTTAAGGTGAGTTGTGGCACTTAGGTGGAGCATGCAGGAGTGCACTTCGCTCCCGAAGCCGATTTGTATTTTGTTTATAAACATCAGTCTGTTGTTGTCCTTGAATTTGTCTAAAAATGTTGGCATTGTCCCTTACTGCCTCTCTCCATTCAGACATTTTCAAGGCATCGTCGTATAACAGAACCTTCTTCAACCTTGGGTGTTTGTATTCTTCCAGTTGTGCGTTAGTCGATTCATTGAAACGTCATCAACAGACTCACTTGCTCTTAAAGCTTAAAGCCCTGTTCACATCTGGCATTAACATGTGTTAGGATTGATGCAATCACAAGCGGAGAACTCTAGGAACATCAGTTCACTACAAGTTTAATTAAGAGTCATTTAATATTTTAGGGTTTTGATATTGGAAATTCACAGCGAGTGCATTTTCTTAAAGAAGAATGAAATTCTTTGAGGTAGAGACTAATTAACTGTAGAGTTGAACTGAAAGTGGCTAATCTATTAGTAGTTCCACCAACCGCTGACTCTTTTTAACAGTGCAGATGTTTTAGGCTGAATTACCTTCATAGGTGGGGGTTGCTGTCTGAAGGTTGCTGTCTGGCGGGCATCCTGCTTCCTGGACACCTGAAGTTGCTGTGCTGCTGCTGCAGCGGCAGCAAGGGATTCTGGGATGGCGGGCTCATGCGGCTCCTTCTGCCACTCTGCTTTTTGCTTCTCAAAGTAACTGTTCCGACACAGAAGGACAAACACCTGGCTAGCTGTGATTCCTTTATGAGAGCTTGGGAATCATATCACAGTTCAGATTATCTCATTTATGCTGTGAATCAAGAAATGTGGAGTGACAAAATAGAACACAAAGGAAACTTGATTTGGGGAACGTTATAGTCAAGCTCACACATCTGCTTTTTAATGTCCTACCCGGAGTAAAAGCACAGTCATTGTGTGTGTTTCTCCGTATGCACGCAAGCTTTCTGTGTGGGCAGAGGAGGGCTGGGAAAGAAATTTGGCCTTGGACTTTATGCCTGACTGGCCCATTTTCAAAAATAAAAAAAGGGATATCCAATTTCATTACGCTCTCTGGTTTCTCTCAAAATAGCCCTGTGATTGAGAAGAACGTTGAGCGTTTACAGAAAAATGTGTCATGGTTTGTATTTCCTGTATCGATGATCCACCAACGTATTCAAGCTTGTTTACCAGCAACATATTAACACGTGGCACAATATTTCACATTCTACACAAGTCATTGAATATAAATTCAATGTTAATATCTCAGACTGACATTAGTGGAATTACTGCAGAGTGTTCATTCCATGCTGGTCTATCAGAGTGTGTCATAATGTAATATAATGTATGAATCCAGTGAAAACTAACCCTAACCCGAACCCACTGGACAATAGTCAGGCAAAGCTTTCAAAGGATCCAAACAACTCAGTGAACATGAAGGAGCATGTAGCCAAGAAGGGAAAGACATAAGGCTACTGTCTCGCCAGAAAACAATCATCCACACAGGACACGTTCAAGCTGAGAAGCCAGGACTGCTGTCATCGGGCTGAGCAGTTCCGCTCAACTACAGCTCTTTATTTCCGCAGGGAGTTTTTATCTGACTTTAAGTGAAGCCAAAATGTTTCTCCTCAGAGACTTTATGGCGGCACGTCAGAACGTGGAGCCTTTCTACCGACTGAAACGCCAGTGTTCATTTTACTATGGCTTGTTTAGGAGTGTAAAGTCCAAGCATAAATAGCCTACAACCACCATCACCTCCTAAAAGTTGCTATACGTGACATCCGTTTAACAGCGAGTGGCGCTATAAGCTAAGCTAAAGGCTACGCTGCACAAACTACTGGTCCGACCAACTACTGGTTTCCCATGGCTGTCTGCCACTAACAGGCTGCATTACGTGTTCATTTAGCAGCAACTCCCATAAAGCTTTAATAATATAAGCTTACTCATAACTGGAGCTGGCAGGCCACTATACTTAATACTTGTTTACACTCCATTGTATTGCTGCTTAATATATGCTGTGTAGTCTATCTGCACACTGGACTTTGCCTTGAGCACTGGTCTTTCTCATGTTTTATTATTCTATCTAATATAGTTTTAAATTCAGGCAGTGCTATTGTAATTGTGTTACCAGTTATCCCTTTGTCTTAAGGGCTCCAGGCTAGTGATACTGGCTCGGCCCAGCACTTCTATATAGCTAAATGTGAATGAAAAAGTCGATGCAACCAATCAAACTGATATATTGGAGATACTTTCTTCCAACACTGGACCTTCAAATCTGTGTTCCTCACATTTGACCAAGATTTGATTTATTGTCAGCAGCCCAATCCTAATATCATCCACTGCTGATGGATATCAGACTCCCTGGCAGTCAGTCGACCCGTGAGCCCCCCCGATGGTGGCGTAATGCTCTGGATAACAAGGACATTTTTCAGCTTGGACGTGGGTTTACTGCTCCCTGGCCACTTTGCCAGTTAATGGAGCACGAAAATCTGCCAAATTGTGGGGAAGCCTGTTGGATTTGACCTGAGACAAGCGAGCCACAGCCATCACGTCAGATCAGTCAGCTAACAGGCCCATCAGTCAAGAAAACACTCATCATTTCTCCACTAAAACAAGGGAGAAAATCTCAGAAAAGCTACTAACATTCCAGTCTAGTGAGAAATAATATTAACAGTTTCAAAGAAAGAAATCTGGGTTATAAAATAAGATCATGATAATACTCGATAATCTCCCTCTCGTAGGATATTCTCTCAGTGGTTACTTACTGACACTGTTTCATAGCAGATAAATTGAAACGATTCCCAGGTCCTTGTGACCTACAACTGCTCTGTCATCCTGGTTTGGCTTGAATACTGTTAAATACATTTATTAAATACTCTCTTTCATTTCTTAGCCTTTAACCGGATATTGCATTTTTATGGATGTGAAAGGTTTTTGGGTTTCTCATCATAAATGTATCTGTTAATTAACTGTTAACCAGATGAAGAACACCACAGTTGTACTGCTCTCCCCTGCATCTTTACTGTATGCAGACACAATTTCATTTAAGTTTTTTGACTGTACGTTACAGTCAGACTTTCACTGAAGTGGACAATCAGAATTTTGTACATTGATGTATTTCATCACCGGATTAATACGCAGTTAAGCCAAATGTGCTCCTGATGATCCCATCAGTGTATGAATGTGTTAATGTATTAGCAGCTTTGCACCTGGCTTAGAGGCTGCAACGGATGTGCCGACAGGGTGTGAATGTGAGTGAATAAGGCAACATTGTAAAGGTCTTTGATTACTGTTAAGGTAGAAAGGCACCTTGTAATTGTGTAAATAATCCTAATATATCATGCTTGTGTGGGGATAAAAGGTAAACAATACAGTGCCGGCTTGCTGTCACTGCCCTCAAAGTGAACAATGTACTGTGTGAGGCTTTTGCCTCAAATGTCGGTGTGAAGCAGGTGTACTGCTGGGATAAGGCCTTTCCAATTAGCAGAGCTTAGTGAGCACTGTGTTGTTGAAAATATTAAAATATTCACACATTTCAGATGATGCTGGGTGACGTTCAGGTGCCGTTAAATGTCCATATTCATATCTTTCTGAGAAATACCTTTCATCGAAATTACGTGAAACTCAACACTGCACTTTCTTAGATCAGCAGCAATATACCCACCAAATGTCATGGAGATTGGATCAAAGGTTGTCGAGAAAAATCAAAGAACACCCATGCATCCACACACACATTAGAATTACACTACTCATTTGTAAACTTCTGTCTTCACTGAACCTTAATTTCAAATACTATAAAAATACAAGAAGTTACTGTACATAAGACCAATCTCTCGCAGCGAATGAGTTCTTTCAACCTCTTCTACCTCTTAAGCCTTTTAAAGTCAAACATTTACTAGTTCTACAATTAAGTTACCAGAATACACTCTGCCTAAAATAGTGTGTGTGTGTGTGTGTGTGTGTGTGTGTGTGTGTGTGTGTGTGTGTGTGTGTGTGTGTGTGTGCGTGTGTGTGTGTGTGTGTGTGTGTGTGTGTGTGTGTGTGCGTGTGGGTGGGTGTGTGTGTGTGTGTGTATAGGCGC
>CAAKHC010015750.1:5979-17864 GCA_901007825.1 Macroramphosus scolopax | reverse complement strand
TGTGTGTTTATCTGTGTGTGTGTGTGTGTTTTTTTTTGTGTGTGTGTGTTTGTGTGTGTGAGTGTGTGTGTGTGTGTGTGTGTGTGTGTGTGTGTGTGTGTGTGTGTGTGTGTGTGTGTGTGTGTGTGTGTGTGTGTGTGTGTGTGTGTGTACTGACTCCAGGGAGAGCTTTTCCTCTTCTTCGTTCAGGTTAGGGAGTCTGTGTAGACCTAAAGTCATCCTAAGGGCATCAACATGCTCCTTCAGAGGTTTGTACTCATCATGCAGGCGACGAGTTGTTTCTAGCAGCTTGTTAAGGTCATTCTCAGACTGCTTGATGGTGCTCTCCATCTGAGGGTTTGAGAAAATACACATACAACATGCTCAGTATAAGCTACAAGCCTTGATATCCTGAAACTGTTCATCCCACAAATCGTAATCATATCTAAATATCAGCACTGAAAATGCATTCAGTTAATCTAGTTTATTCGTTGCTTGTCATCACTATTCTCAATTCTGTTGCTGAATTTCTCTCATCTGACAAATGAAAAGATGATTTAGTACAAATCCATCTCAGTTTCCGGCACTTACTCACCACATTGATATCAGCGTGGATGAGCCGCAGCTCCTCCACATGTGCCATTTTCTCTTGTAAGAGAAGATCCATCTCTTGTTTGTACTCTTTTAAATGCTTCTCCTCAGATTCCAAAGCCTCAAACTCAACCTTCAGACGAGACTTGATCTTCTGCATCTGGATGGTCTTGTTTCTGTAGCCCGGGGCACAGACAAAAGACACAAGCTGTCAGATCATCTTCCCCACAGATGCAGGAAAACAGACATGTATTAACCTACAAAGGCAACAAGATGTAAAACACGCACTAGTCCATTGTACATCTGTTTTGCATTGTTTCCTGTATTATTAGTAATAAACTGATAGACAGTATACACTTGAGGCCAACTACAGCACGAGTAATTTCAATTCGTAGATGAATCAGAATCTGATTTATCTGTAGTGTCATTATACTATTAAATAAAAGCAGAACCAGCAAACAGCAGCCTCATAATTTTATAATGTGACGCTTGTGCAAGTATTATTTATGTTTTTTTACATCTGCTACCCCGTTAATAAGAGTTGCTGCAAAGAAAACAAACCACAATCTGCCAGCAGTGTTGAGTGAGTTAATGACAGCCTGGTAAACTGGCAGGCTAAGTAGCTAGCTCAACCACAGTGATGATTAGCAGCCACATCTGGTATTGTATAAACATCTGGAATGCTGTTACCGGTGTGTACCGGTGTTGTTGTGCACAACAACAAACGTTGCAGCCTGTGTGTAGCTTTCTTTCATCATTTTCCTGTAGCTTTTAGCCTGCAAAGCCTGCCGGAGACAAGCTAACTGACATAAGGCAAGAATAGCCGAGAGCCGTTAGAGAAAGGGTCTGCAGCAGACCGGTGGCTAATGTTAGCTAGCTTCGTAACAAAAGGGAAGCCAAGAGGCTCATCTGTGGCTGGCTAGTGTTGGCTAAGATAACGTTTCTCAAACCATTTATTTCATTCAAAATGCCAGCCTTACCGTACTTCCAAGATGTTTTCTAATTTACACATGATTTCTTGTTCTTCCGCCATTGTTAAGACAAGGTTTGTCGTTCAGCTGACCGGCTCTGTTACCCGAAAGGCCACGGGTCTCCTAGTTGATAAAAACAGTAAAACACAATAGCCGGCGTGATCGCGCACACGAGCACGCGCCCGCAACGTGAACCCATGGCTACGTGTGATGTGTGCAGTGGTGGAGGAGGTATTTACATCCTGTACTTATGTGTAAGTACTACTAATGACACACTGTAAAAGTACTGTGTGAAAAGAACATTTCATACAATGCAAATGTTCCGTAAGTAATATTATCAAAATGTGTTTAAAAGGAATTCAAGTGGTAAAGTAAAAGTAGACAACTTAATGCAGATAATGTTATTATAAGTCATGCAGCCCATTAATGTAAAAGGCTGCAAGGGTATTGTTGTATTGATTGTATATATATATAGGACACCTTTATATTTGATGGGTTATATACTGGATGATTGATGGGATAATATGTTAATACTTGTACCAGAATGTAAAGATATTTAGATAATTACATTAATAGTATTTACTGGTTATAGCAGTTTTTCTAATCAGTCCTGTAATCAAAGTCTAGAACACATTGAAGCCTTCCAGAGACTCACTTAATAATATGTATTTTTGTCTTCATTTATGTGCCATTGGTTAATCTTAAATATTATATTTTAGAAATACTACTTATATTGTATATAAATATATGTATTTTAGTATGAAAACTCACATCAACTGAGTATCATGTATCATATACACTTGGCATTGGTTACACTGCAAACGGCTTGAAAATCAGACACAGATTATTATTCTAATTGCGGATACATGGGTGCCCCGTACCATTATGGTAGCGGCGCAGATTAACAAGATTCAACCCTGTGGTAATGGATCAGCCCAGTGAGCAGATGGAATAATTGCCATTGTACGTAACTCCATACCCAACCAGACCTTAACAGCTGACACACGACAAGACATCATCATGTTTAAAGTTTGAATTTCATTTCTACACTCTGTGTTGTCTGCGATGTAATTAATCAGTTATTGAAATGAAATTATTAATAATGTCTAACTATTTAGGAAATAACTAACATTAATAGTAAGAAATAAGTTAAAATTATTTTCTTGCACACAAATCCTTAATACACATGTTAGCTACTGATACTCTGTAATGACAGTATGCTCAGTTTCAGAGAGGCCAATCACACCAACACGCCCGAAGGAAACTGTGTATGCTGTAATAAACTATGCTTAAAAAAATCAGGATTATGAGATTAGCAGGAACATTTCTGACAGCTGAACATCCGGTGCCCTGGAAGACAAAGATCTAGTCTCGGCCCTGAATGAGTGATGCACAGGGAAAACCTTCAGGAGGACAAGTCCAGTGTTCTCAGACGAAGGCTGCCTCCCTAAAGTGTGTGTGGGCCCCGGCCTGCCATTGGATTAAATAAGAGAGAGGTACTTGGGAACAATACAATGGTCCATTCTCATTCAGTATAATCCTTGTTGGTATTGCAAGCAGTTTCATATGACTCCACGGAGAAAAGGCAACTACCAGCACCTCTCGGAAAAAGTGTTTCGGCTTCAGATCACAAAAATACAAATGTCAACTGTAAGTAGCAGATCGTCATTGTTTATGCCTTCGTTTTCATCGTGTTTCACATTTGTTTGAGGAGATTTAAATCTAATCTGCAAGGGTTTGATCGGGATTTGTGAATTGCTCTGCAGTTTAAAGGATACAAGAAGGTACAACAGTTCTTCAACCTATAACAGAGTTTAGAGGAGAGTTGATAATATAATGCACATTGTCGTCGATGGTGTCTTACTTTATACACCTTGTAGTGATTTATGAGGGAAGGAGCAACTACTCTGTGCTGCTTTTTCTATTTTACAAGTCACATTTGTCATATTTGATACTACCAAGCAAGATAAATGGATGGCATTATTTACCTATGCTTCATGGAATGAACCCCTTTTTCTCGGTTAAACCTTAAATACCTTGTGGGCTTCATTTTTTGATTGTAGTCGCCACCAACATCTTGCGATTGGATGCTCCTGGTTGACCAGAAGAATGTAAGGAAAACTCTTTTTGGTCATTTTGCTTTAAAACAAAACAACAAATTTACTCTAATTTCCAAAAGCCAACAAATTTATTACAAATTTAGTAGTAGTCTTTCCCCCACCCAGATGTTTGTGCATGAATCTAGATCTTTCTCCAGTGACAGCGATGATTGCACAGCAGCGATCTTTTCCTCATGTGTCTCCATTTGTTTCTGGCAGATAAATGTTCGAGTTACAACCATGGATGCTGAGCTGGAGTTTGCCATCCTGCCCAGCACAACTGGCAAACAGCTGTTTGATCAGGTACACCGTCTGATACAAACACACGGACACTCAGCAGAACACGTACTGTATGTGATGGTGTTATGTGTTTTAATGCTTAGATAGTGAAGACGATTGGGTTGAGGGAAACCTGGTTCTTTGGCCTCCAGTATCTCGACAGCAAGTGCTTCTCCACCTGGCTCAAGCTCAACAAGAGGGTGAGGAGATAGTTTGTGTTGTCACACCTCGACTCCTCTGACAGCTGGATTAAAATGAAGATAATGGTGATTTTGTCACTCCATTGAGGCTAATCGGCTCCTATATCTTCATGAATCCCTCGGCTCTCGGGTGCCAATCCTAGGTGACAGCTCAAGATGTGAAGAGGGACAACCCTCTGTTGATCAAGTTCAGGGCAAAGTTTTTCCCTGAGGATGTCGGAGATGAACTGATCCAGGAGGCAACACAGCGTCTCTTCTTTCTGCAGGTTAGAGATTAACACTTGTGGAAGAGCACTGATGTCTTTAAAGGGACTGATAGGATCGTCTTATCACTCAGATTCATTCTCTGAATCAGGTGGCAACATTCTTATTGTTCTTCATATACCTGAAGAAGAAGTAAAATTCACAATCAAGACAAGGTGAAATCAGGTCAATCCTGCAGATGCAAAGATAAATAATAAGTCACCTTAAATCAAAACAAATGCTAAACTTGCCTTAACGACCAGTGGAGGTTACACGAGGCCTCACGCAACCATTAACCTTCAGGAGTTTTATCTCATGCACAATAAAACTGGATACAGGTCTCACAGTAACAGTATCACTGACTTACAGAGAATTAATGTCATGTATTTCTGTGTTGTAGGTAAAGGAGAGCATCCTAAATGATGACATATACTGTCCGCCGGAGACTGCGGTGCTCTTGGCCTCGTATGCGGTTCAGGTCAAACACGGAGACTACAAGAAAGACTATCATGTACCGGGGTACCTTACCAGAGAGAAGATGTTGCCACAAAGGTAGTGAGTCATATGAATACCGAATAGTCCCTAAAAAAAAAGTTTTATTCTCATCTGAATTCTAACCGGTGTGTCCTTCCCTCTGATAAAACCAGGGTGTTAGAGCAGCACAAACTGAATAAGAATCAGTGGGAGGAAAGAATCCAGGTGTGGCATCAAGAGCACAAGGGAATGCTGAGGTACCAGTGCCCTGCATCAAAGTCATTAACTTTTTTGGAAGCACGTGTTCTGTATGAGTTTACACTATTCCACACTGCAGGGAGGACGCCATGGTGGAGTACCTAAAGATAGCCCAGGATCTGGAGATGTACGGGGTGAACTACTTCAGCATCAAAAACAAGAAAGGATCAGAGCTGTGGTTGGGAGTGGACGCCCTGGGTCTCAACATCTACGACACAAAGGACAAGTAGGTCATACAGAAATCACTTGATCATGAATCTTAGTGCAGACAATCAAGGTCACTGCAGGACTGTTCCTCTGGTGTCAGCAGTCCTCAGTGTCATCAGGTTTCTATTGAAATATCTCAACATCTAGTCAATGGATGGTCAAAACAAAATGTGCAAGGGTTCCCAGATGATGCGTTCCTAATTGTAGTGACCCAGAAAGTTTTCCACTAGAGCCACAATTCTGTAGACATGTCTGGTTTTCAGTGAAATATCTGGACAGCTGTGTGGAATTATAATCACTTTCATGGTCCTTAAACTTTTCCAAAACAGCGGCATCACAGCATTTTTGTCCAATATGTATTTTTTCATTCATGCACCAATATTTGCAGGAAATTCTAGCATGCTGACCTCAGATGGTGAGCAGGACAAACATCATACATCCAACCCTCTTCCGCACGTTGGTGTTGTCAATATGATACATTAGCATTTAGATGAATGCAACAGGTTATGTCAGTACAGCTTCACATTGCTGCTCGCTTGGCTGCAGACTCTCCGCATTGTTCGTCATTTCACAACTATTGTTAGCGTTTGAAAAAAACTATTTTTGTAAGCCATACAACTTCTCTACAGGATGACCCCAAAGATCGGCTTCCCCTGGAGTGAGATCAGAAATATTTCCTTCAACGACAAGAAGTTTGTCATCAAACCGATTGACAAGAAATCTCCGGTAAGCGGCAGCAACAATAAAGGATTTCACTCCATGTTGTTGTTATCAGGGCTATTGTAAGGAAGGTTCATTGAAGTAACTATTTATCCAACATACCTCAAGTCCCATAAGTTGGATTCCATCACGCAGCTTGTTGGTATGCTGAGCTGTGAACTGAGCTGCTCCTCTAACTGACCTCACGGTTAAATACTTTAAACTAATACGATTGTTTTCCATAAACAAGATCCTACATTTACAGCTTCGTATAAATGCTCTTAGATACACTGATTAAGGTTTTCATGTATTCCTCCTGCCTTTAAACAGGTGTATATCCTTGTTTTTGGACAAATTACTAATTTCCCAAATGCATAAATTACAGCAGGCGGTGAAATGAGAGCAGCTGCTACTTGATCTACTTTCCAAACACATATCAACGGGGTCAGGGTTGGAAGGTTCGAGTTCAAATAGCCTTCTGGTTGTAAGCACAGACTTAATGAAGGCATCAGAGCATACTAAACAAACACAACTAACATTTTCACCCCAAACTGACTCATCCTGATGATTTAAAGTTGTAATGTAAAAAACGTGAGATCGCAATGACGAGTAATCAAGTGTCTTTTTTGCAAAAGGACTTTGTGTTCTATGTACCCCGTCTCCGCATCAACAAACGTATCCTGGCGTTGTGTATGGGGAATCATGACTTGTACATGCGAAGACGCAAACCCGACACCATCGAGGTGCAGCAGATGAAGGCCCAGGCCAGGGAGGAGAAGAACAAGAGACAGATGGAGAGGTTGGAGGAAATGATGAATGATTCGTCTTTCTTTTTTTTTGCAGTTAACAGTGTGTTCTCTCTACTTTAAGAAAGAGCTGTCAGGGGATATAGTTTTTCAGATGTGTATTTATGCACAATTCTCCTGTCAGGGCGCTGCTGGAGAGCGAGAAAAAAAAGCGAGAATATGCTGAGAAGGAAACAGAGAAGATTGCCCGTGAGACCATGGAGCTGATGGGGAGATTGAAACAGATTGAGGAGCAGACAAAGAGAGCTCAAGATGGTCTGACAAATCTCTAAATACAAATGTTCCTCAATTTCAATTTTAGTTTTTCTGTTTTAAAGTATTAAAAGACAGACTTGGTGTGTTGAAACATGGTTCATTTAAGATTTTCCACAAACCTCATTGGGGCTTGTGTCTCTGTGTGTGTGTCGGATGTTTGCGTGCACGTGTGCGTGTGTGTTTCAGAGCTGGAGGAGCAGACTCGTCGGGCTCTTGAGCTGGAGAAGGAGAGGACAATCGCACAGGATGAAGCTGAGAGCCTGGACAAGGACCGCAGAGCTGCGATGGAGGCTAAAGCAGCTCTCATGGAACAGTCTGAGACTCAGATGAAGAACCAAGAAAGCCTGGTACATCTGCCAAATACACACAGATGAATGAATCACTTTAAAGACACCTACATACATTACATACACCTGCACGTTCAGTCAGTGTCCATCCAACACAGGCAAGAACTCCTCTCGATCTACCAGACTCTCCCATAAGAATAAAAGAATGTGTCTTGTTTTTCCCAGAACTGAAACACTACCTGCCAACTTGCTCTCAGATACCTGCTGTGGAGTTTTTGATCTGCTGTCAAACCCAGAATTTTACTTTCATACACTCGATCCATCTTTACATCTTTGTTCATCACCTGCTTGTCGGGTTTACTTCACTTTCAAATGATAAGATTGGATTTATCAACGCCTACATTTTTTTAATGTTTAAGGGATGTTTATGATGCATTTTAACGTATTTATCAATTATACCTGAAAGCTAGAAACAAAAGCTATGATATTAAAAGTTATTTCTGCTGTAGCAGTTCCATCATGCAGGCTCGTGCTCCTTCTCAGCCTAACTAGGGAACGCTGCCGAGCGTTTCCAACCCTACACAAAGTAAACTCAGTCCACACTGTTCTCATTTACGGCTCCTGATGGTGGAATGAGCTCCCAAATGCTGTCAGGGCAGGAGCATCCCTCCCTGCCTTCAAGAATCTCTTGAAGACTCATTTCTTCTGAAGCACCTCCACTCCTCACACCTCTCACACCCTAACATGCCTAACTAACACTTATTGTGCATTCTTTACCTGATCGTGCACTTTGCCTTGTCGAATTGATTTAGTACTAAGTGCTCTCTGCAAGATCTCAGAGAGTCTTGTTCATCACTTGTAAGTTGCTTTGGATAAATAAGAAATGAGTAAATACAGATGTTAATATTCTTTTTTATAAAAAAACAAAACTGTTCCAGCTGAATTTAATGAAAAGAATCCGAGCTTGAGCCTGCGTACGAACATATACCTGCACACACACATACTCTCAGCGACGCACATGCACAGAGATGGAGCACTCTTAACTCTCTTCCCATTTGTGTGCACATGTGTAGGCCACTGAGCTCGCAGAGCTTACCTCTAAGATTTCCCAGCTGGAGGATGCCAAGAAGAAAAAGGACGAAGAGGCGATGAGCTGGCAGAAAAGGGTGAGAATTAATGACAGAGCTATGAGGCAGATAAAAGGATGAATCAAACATGAGCAAGGAGTGATGTCTGACACTACTGATGGGAAACAGGGTAAAATAGAAGCTGCTGAAGGCAGATGTATCACACGACTTTCACAGTGTTACTTCATGGGCATGAGTACATGAAGTGAAACCCATTCAAGACGTAATTAGCAAACCATTAAATATGAATTTATCAAGAAATGGACAGAATGCCAAGATTCAAATGTGTTGTCAAGGTTTTATTTCAATACAGTGTTGTATTGTTGTGTTGTTTATGTCTCAGTAAAGAGACAAATTAAAATGTCTTTGTGTTGTGCCTGTTCCAAGAGCTTTAAAATTGGTACAAACCTTCACCTCCATTTACTCTTTCAGTATTGTGGTACAAATGGTTTTGATGGACATAATTGAAATTGGCCGTAATTGGAGCAAAACTTCCTGCACTTTAACATCGAGCCACAGTGCTTCACTGCACATCGTGTGTGTCGACAGGCTACGATGGTAGAAGCTGATTTGGAGAGAACCAAAGAGGAGCTGAAGACTAAAATCATGGCTGTCCACATCCAGGATTCAGTCAACAGTCATATGCACGATCACGATGAGACAGACGAGAGCAGCGCGGAGGCGAGCGCCGAGCTGACGTCTCCTGGCATGGACCGTGATCGCAGTGAGGAGGAGAGAGTAACAGAGGCCCAGAAGAACCAGAGACTGCAGAAAAACCTCAAGGTAAATGAAAACGGTCATTACCAAGAGCAGAGTATATCGAGACCAAGACAAGACAAGACAAGAGACTGATGGGCTGAGACCGACTTTAAGACCAGACCAGTGACGCACATGCAATAAAATGTGCAAACCAAATGCCTCTGTCTAATTGATCTGATAGAGTCACATCCCATTAAAACCCTCACATGCCAAGAAACACTTAAATCTGAAATCAACTCAACCATCTGTATTCAACATTCCTTTTCCATTACTACGGCAGCTGAGCACCAGTACAATCAACCTTTGCAAAAGCATGAAGGTACATGCACAGGTTTACTACCACACCCAGAGCGATTTAAGATAATGAATTGGCAAGTAGTCAATCAGTCAATGATGTTGCTGTATTCCCTGTCTTGGAGACGGCGACTGGGGAGGGAGGACAATGTTAACAGTAAGAAATATTTCAATTAGCACAACTCACGTTGTTGGTTGCATTTGAAGAAGGAATTTTACATCCAATCACAGTATGAAGTTAATGAATAAAACAGACAAATGCACAGACAGTTAAGGATCTCTCCACCGTCGTGGTCTTGAGACCGACAGTCAACAGTCTTTACGCCCTCTGTTAGCTTTCATTAAAGTATTCAAGGTCCCTGGAGGAAGAATCTCCTGACTCTTCATCCAGCACCTCCTCAAAACCTCAACTGGCTCAACACTTTAGCTTGTGGCCACAAACCAGCAGCCTTAACTAAACGTTGTGTTTTTATTTGAATCATATAATACCATGATATTGACCGTGTAAACTACTTTGTGCTGGCGCACCGCAGACACACAGGAATAGCTGTCAGAAATATTCACATTCTACAATATTAAACTGATTTAAATTCTACTGAAACAGTTTCACATACAAGATATGTGCTTGTGAGATGCTCATTACACTCAGATAGGATTATTTCTTCCTCTGTACATGCAGTTTGTGGTATTTCAGCTCTACTATTAAGATGTTTCGGTATATTTGCTGTGTTTAAACCATGAAGTGTAAAGACGGCAGCTGTCTTGCTGTATTATACCAGAGACTAAGTGCACTTAGTACGTCATTTAGAATTGTTGCAGGTACATTGGAATTAAATGCATTTCCTCCAAAATGCACATCTCATCCACACCACAGCTTTATTAAATAAAATAAAATAAAATAAGTCTCTTTTTTCCAGCCAAGACAAGATACAGTATGATGCTGCATAGAAGATCCAACACAGGAACGGACTTAATAACTACGGACAATAGAGTGTTCTCGGATTGGAACTGAGGGGAGAACAGGGAAGGTGGGGCTGGGGGATGGGGTACGGCTTCTGAATAGCCTCCAAAAGAATCTCAGGTAAGAGGATTTTATTCACTGTGTGTTTCTGCTCCCTTTCAGTTCCTGAGCACTGAGCTGGCTGGAGCCGTAGACGAGAGCAAGAAGACCCCCAATGACCTGATCCACGCCGAGAATGTGAAGGCAGGCCGTGACAAATACAAGACCCTACGTCAGATTCGTCAGGGCAACACCAAACAGCGCATTGATGAGTTTGAGTCCATGTGAGACAGCGTACTGGAGGTCCACAGACTGAATGATAGGAATTATAGATTAAATCACAATACGTTGAGAAATGTAGGTGCAGATTATTGATTAGATATGTAATTGGTCTAATATATCAATATACTATATTGTATTGATACTGTGCTTTAATCCCTTTAATGTTCATGATTTTAATGTAATTTCAAATGAAAGATTTCAGTGAGAAAATGACACGTGTCCCTGGAATTGTATTTTTATTTCAACGGGCCAAAATAAGCGTTCACAGTCCAGATTAGTTTACTGAACATAAAAGACGTCAATTATATCATTTATGAAAAGGTTTATTTCTCTGTTTTGTCCTTCCCCTCTCATTTGCACTTCCAAATTAAAAACCACAGCAGGATCATTTAAAGCACTTGTCATTCTTCTCACTGTCACCAATGAAATGAGCAGAAACAGCCTGTGTTGGACTGGGCTTCGGTTTCCGTATGAGCGGGTTCGTATCACCTTCGATGTGCCATTGAGCTGCAGCAGAAACAGACGAGCTGCAATCAAAAGTAAAGTTTTCATTCAAATAGGCTTTTCATCCAAAACTGGAAATACGACTGATGTACTCAATATAATATTGAATCCCAACAATGACACGGACAAACCTCAGTCCTGCAGATATGGCGCAACAAATTACATGTTTGTATAATACAGAAGGAAAAGGCTCCTGAATCTATTTGAATTGATTGATTGTGTTTGGATTATCTTGTAGTTTACAGGCTTCGGTGTCAGCTCTCATCAAATGTTGTGCAAAAGTAAATCAGACCCTCTTTTGAACGTCCCTGTAGCGGATATTTTTCAATTTTGAATTTTGCTCAGCTTTTAAAGTCACATTTTCTGAACTGTGGACCTTCACAAATGTTCTTGATAGACACTCCGTCTTTTTCTAAATTACAATTAAATCAAATTAAAATAGCTAGTGACTGCCAGATAAATTGCACTGACTGCTTTCTTTTATATTTTATATATATTGTTTTTCTCTTCTTTAACAGCACCATTTGCAACTGTAATATTAGTACCCCCCCCCCCCCCCCCCCCCCCCCCC
>CAAKHC010015749.1:0-23914 GCA_901007825.1 Macroramphosus scolopax | reverse complement strand
GCCTCTTCGCTTTGAGGATCCTCCATCACAGCTAAGACCTGTCCGACTCCGCCACTCCCACCCGACCCCGAAACCGAGGAGCAACCGAGATCAAAGACGTCTGACATTCAGTGCGTGCATGCCTGCGTATGCACTTGTCTTTTTTTTTTTTGGCTCCTGCACCTTTAGCGGGCTTTTGGGATTCAACAACCAAAGTACGGCACATTTCACGGGTTGAATACGTCTTGTGAGGTAGGAAAGCTCCCACAGTTGGTTTACAGACAATGTGGCCCTCCGACTCTGAGCGAGGCGACACACTTTAAAAACGTTTAAAGAAAATTAACACCGTGTGTCTGAGCTGTCACTCAAGTCGCACCTGACTTCCTGCTCCTGGTGACATCGGAGCCACATCAAACACGGGGGGGGATGGGGGAATCCCACTCCGCCGTCTGGGACAGCATGATGAAGTGCATGTTTTTTCGGTTGTATGTGTGTGTGTGTGTGTAGCTCGCACAACACGTGATCGGACAGCGAACGCCCCTCTTCACCTGCTTTAATCTGCTCTTTGTACGACGGTAACAGTAGAGTCCGTCTGCCGTCAATGACGAGGGAACTCAGTTACTGTATTTAATCCCGAGTCTGAAACCGGATATCAGGCCGGCCCTGCGAAAACTCACCCGCGCGTTGCTTCAAAGCGGCCCTCGATGCTTCTCGTAATAAACGCACAATAACAAAACACACACGGGGATGCACGCACACTCGCGCGCTGCTATTCTTTACACGAGTGTCGGATTGCCTCGTGAATGACGCTTGTTTGACCCGGTTCCGACACCTCTGTCATAAATACGGCAACACACACACACACACACACACCGGTGGTATTTGTTTGAATTCTAAAACATTTAGCTTTCATTCACAGCTTCACACACTCATTGCACACACACATTAAGACCTTCCGTGTCCTTCTATACATTCATATTAGAAAAGCAGCGCCGACTAAAAGGAAATTAATGCCCGGCTAAGACGCCGAGGCCACCGCAGTAGCTGCGGTTATACTAATACTTGTCATGGATCCAAGCTTAAAGTCATTAACATTCCCCTAAACAAGGCCGAGGGTACATCTGGATGTCTTATGTGCACTCACCCGTGCACATGCGCACACATACATACTCGAAGGGAACCCAATACTGTCCCTTTTCTACGGGCCCAAGTCTGCGCTTTGGATGACAGAGACATCCGATCTACATTCCACCCCAGTTCCCCTGGCAATGTGTGTGCGTGGGATGTAAGTGGCGTATTTTTTTTTCGACGTCTCGGAGTTTCTTTCATAACACGATCGAGACGTGATGTTTGTTTGTTGTTGCTGCGGAGCGGCGTGCGAGCAGGTTTGAAAGGGTTGATCAGCCAGGGGGGTGGGGGTGGCGGCCGAGTGTGTCGGTGGCACAGAACAAGACGTCTCGGTGCGATGTCTCCCACGTATGAAACAATAAGGAGGAAGATTCCAGAGGAATTTCGAGCTTGGCAGTGTTTGCGGTCGTCTTTGAGGGTTCGGAGGAGTTCGAGTCCTGACGTGCAAAAGTCATCAATAACAATGTTTCAGTCTCCTCTTCTGCTTTGACACATGTGGTATGTTTTCCTAAAAACAAAAGTCCTGGCAAAGGAACAAATCAAAGCTGGCGGTGATTCCACAAGATGTATAGCGACATTAGCACGATAAGGAAGCTCATTTAAATATCATGCAAAACACAGGCGGGCTTGATTTGCATGAACCAGCTCTCATTAGTGTCGTGACCTCAGACCGACCCTGCTGCCATAAATAAAGTGAATGATAATAACGTCACACAGTGTGGATATTAACACGACGGGCAGCGGTCGCTCACCTCCTCCGGAGGATCATTAGCCAATAATGAGCCTCAGATTTCTGTTTGAATGATACAAATAAATCAGGGACGCACATGAAGTACATGAAAGATTCAAGTAGTTTATAAACCTGATGACAGGAATCATTTGTGTGAAGAGAAAGTGACGGGACAGGAAGTCACTGGTGCATCCCAGACTCTGATCATCATCATCATCATCACCCTGCTTATTATATGCTTCTAACGGGCTAACGGCTGGATGGACCAGTCTGTGATGCTCGCAGTGTCTTGCGGGTTAGCAGGCGTCTCACCTAATGACGGGGCCCTCCTGTGGTGCAGGGGACACTCCAGGGTGCCCTGTTGAGTTCGGCCAAACATCGCAGAGTAAACAGCGATCTGCATCCCCCGTTTGCAGCTGAGCCTCATCCTCTCCTCCTCGCAGACCACTTTGCTCTTATACTCATCTGGAGAAAGAGGACGAAAGAAATACTGAATGAACCTGGAGGCAGATAATTGTTGTTTTTCTTACCAAAAATATCCAATTTGCTTCAAAGAGGTTTTTTTTTGCAACTAATTTCTTCATCTTTTAATCTCATAAAACATTTGGTTAGGAGCTCCCGCTCGGCTTAGAACAACAGACGCCTGACAAAAGGCCTCATTGAGCGTAAACACGCGGCGGTCGAGTTGCACGGCGGACGTGTAGAGCCCTGCAGAGGCATTCCTCAAACACGTCAAGTCACAGTGACCTGTGACAGCCGGAGCAGCTCCACTGACCAGCAAATAAAAACACCGCGACAACAGTTTCTATGTCCATGTGGGGAGTGGAACAGGAATGCAACAGGAAGAGAGAGCAGAGTAGAAAAGGAAGGTTCTACCTCTT
This sequence comes from Macroramphosus scolopax, assembly GCA_901007825.1. Taxonomy (NCBI): domain Eukaryota; kingdom Metazoa; phylum Chordata; class Actinopteri; order Syngnathiformes; family Centriscidae; genus Macroramphosus; species Macroramphosus scolopax. The sequence goes on along the minus strand of CAAKHC010015749.1, from coordinate 21,196 downwards.
GGTGATGGATTCACTCTCCCTCCCTCCCTTTCCCCTTCGCTTCCTCCATCCTCCATCCACCTCTCCTTTCAGAGGCAGTGACACCTTCCCGTTGCACCTCACTAACACCCCATGCGGCCTTTCTCTCTCCCCCCCTGAGAAGTCATTGGTTAAGTGACAGCGAACAAAGAGCTGTTGATTGGCCCCGGGGTACGGATGAGAAAGAAAAAGTACCGAGGGCAGAGGGGGATCAGTGGATTAATTCTTCTGGTCACTCTAGTGTGAACCTGCTGCACAGCTCACTGCAACTGTGCCATGAATGAAGACCAGAGCCTGGGTGGGATTATTGCACCGTAGGGGCTCCCCTACTGATACTCTTAACTTCCAGACTTCCAGAGGGATAAAAAGAGAAGGCACGCAGTGATTTATTAAATAACAGGGAGGATAAAGTAGAGCCTTCATCAGATATGATGACTCTTAATTCCCTGAAGAATTTATAGTGAGGTCATAAAATGGGATTAAATAGTAAAGTGAGACATAAGATTGGAAATCATCTATAATAACTTGATGCTTGTAAACAGCTTGTGCAACCAGGGCCTCATGCTGCTCCTTCCATGATGCCTTCAGTCTGGTTTCCATTCAAATTGATCACAAATTTTTTACCGAACTCTAAAAAGAAGAAAATGCAAATTGTCTTCTTCTTTTTCCTCGTCTTTTCTTCCTCCTTCACTCGGAGTGTAATCAGCTGATCGTACGTGAGTCAAATGTCGGCTACAAGGGACAGTAAAGTGTGTCACTGTTGCAATACGAGGCGACGAGGGACTTACTCGGTCTGCATTTGTACCAAACAATGAGGTATTTACTGCTGCCGGGACACTGGTCTATTCCAAACACGCGGCTGTTGACAAGAACTTGACAGCTCCTTCTGTCTTGGCACTCGTCCAGCATTTTCTAAAGAGGAAAGAGAGACGGAGAATGGGAGAGGACCAAAAAAGAAGTTTAGAGGGCGAACAATAGGCAAACGTCGGTGTAACTCGCAGCATGCAAACATGAAACCACTTCAAAGGGGCTTCTTACGGCCGTGAGAGTGAGCGGGGGAAAGGAGAATAATAAGGAGGAACAGAGTGGGAGGAAGAAAACTCTGGAAAGCTCCCCTCCGTTCATTTCCTTTCGCATCTCCAGTTTCATCATCTTTTAGCCTCCTGCAACCCAGGTGAGCACATTCCAACACACTACGGTCTAACTAGCCTCGCTGGAGGAATGCCTGGATGGATGTCGTTCAGATCCTCACCTGAGTCCGACAATAAAAGAGAAGCTTTAGCTGGAGATCACGGTGTGCAATACTCAGGGGGAGATAAGGGACGTGATCTATCTATTTCCTCCGAAGACACCAGAAAAAAGAATGAGAATATATTTAAAGAAGCTGCTGATGCTGTAACAGCAATGAAGCAAAGGGGGTCATTAACAGGTGCTACGATGGGATTCTCCGGGTTGGACTAATGTGGGTGGTGCAGCAGTCAGTCATTCTCTCACTGCAGCACAATGACCTCTCTGTGTCTGTGCATTCACGGCTGCCCCGGCTATTATGGAACCAGAGGGGTGTTGGACCCTAGAAGGCAGGCGGACTAAGAATAAACCAAACGACTGAATGAACGCTGTTTGTTTGTGCGTCGGCGGTGCAGAGCCGGACTTCCCGAGTCCAGCGGCATCCCGGTTGACGAGAGGACGCTACAACGCAAAGATCCATGAAATCGCTTTGTGTTGTGGGAACGTACAAGCCTGCTTCCTCTTTAGAGGGTTTAATTTACCGGAAAACATCCTCACAAAAGGCGTTACATAATCAGAGGCCTGGCCGCATGTACCATCTTACAGGAGGCTTCTCTCAATCAGCTCAAAATGTGACCTACTGTGATGATAAACATCTGGAATGAGCACGTTCATTTATTTACCTGTACTGCAGTGGACACAGAACAATACTGGTCATCCTCCTGAGCCTTGTAAGAACCGGGGAGGGCCTGGTAGGTCTGAGGGCACTGTTGGGGGTCAGAGGCGCCTCTGCTTCCATAGAAAGCCGACTGGATGGTGATGGTGGTGCGGGGCGGGCAGCGGACGGACAGGAGGTCTCCGTCACAGCCCTGCTCCGTGTAGTTCCTCAACACCTTCGACAGATATCCTGCGAAACGAGACGCCCAGCGGCTGTTAGCTGAGATACTTCAACACAATGTTGATCATGGATATCTGCCAGCGGTGCATATGAACCAGACCTGAACGACGGCTGCTGACATCTGGAAGACGCCCCCCAGGTGTAAACGCAACAACCTCAGAGAGGGTTAAGCTTTAGCCTAGCTTTAGCCTAGCTTTAGCTAGTGTTAGCCCTCTAGTCACGGCCTGAGAGTCGACCTTTTATTTGATATTAAAAAATACCTGCCAAGGATGATTTTTAAAGCTTGACATTATTACACTTTTTATACAAAAACATAAGAGATGTTTGGATCAGGATGAACCCTGTACTTTCATTCCTGCTGCTCTCGCGACTGTGAACATACCGATTCCAAAAAAGTGGAGCAAGCACTGAGTGAGCTCTCTGTTAACCTTGGCGGCTGCTTGAGAATGAAATAAAAGCTCTTATTCTTCTGCGGTCTCTCGGCCAGCGGCTCTTCTATCCCATTAACGGTCTTCGAGAGCTGCCAGTCTACCTGTCAGTCACGCGGGAGAATTCAACCCATCACAAAGCCGCCATTAACATTCCAGCCTGCGAGGAGGAAAACAAAGATAAAGAAGGGAGACGATTCCCCGGCCGCTATTGTGTAATAGCTCTCAGGATTTATGTTGACCATTAGACAACTGGTACTTTCTGAATTCCTCAAGCTTCAGCATATATTCATTGAAAAACCAGAGTTAAACCTATTCTGAGACAGTTTTTGTGAAATCCTGTCGCTACAAATCGTCCCCTTTTTTTTCTTCCAAGCGGCTGAAAACAACCTCTCAGACGAGCTCCAGCTTCCTGGCTAAGTGCTCCGCAAACACATTTACAAAAGAGTCAACAAACGTGCACGCTCGCACACACTCACCAAGTGGACACAGTGGGATTCAATTACCTTTATTTGGTTAGCGTTCGGTTTGGGGAGCGGAAACAACGTCGAAAGCGTGTTCCCTCTCGCACACGCGCGCAAAGCACGCACATTGTCCCTTTATCACCATGGTCACCATTAACAGGGGGAAGGGGAAACAAGAGGCATTCAAAGACTTCGGAAAGGTCAGCCTCTAAATACAGACGGCTATTACAACACCGTCGCTCAATAATAAACTTCCACCTGTGGCTGGGGTGTGAAAACAGTCAGCAGGTGTACACGCAGTATGTTTAAGTTTATTTCGAGTTGCCTTAGAGATGATTTGCATGCCAAAGCTTTTTCAAATGATCGTGAGGGGGCGGAAAAGAAAGCAAACAACAGATTATTACACAAACAGCAAATCTCTGATCATAATCTGTATTTATTTCTTTTATCCAGGCTGGTTTATTATTACAATTACATAACTGGCTAAGCTGCGGGGGGTGCGATTCAAATTATGAAAAGTCTGAGACGAGTTGTCAACAAGTCTGAGTTGCATAAAGAGATTTTCCTCTCGGTGGCTGTTTGACCCAGTCGGGAAGGAAACGAGGACCTTTTTGATTTATAGGGTGTCACACAAACACATTTTATCTTTTGTGAAGCTTCACGCTGCCGGGGCTTAAGAGTTCCTCTCCCTCCGACACAGGTGCGCTCCGCCTGCCGCATTCCCCCTGAGGGCGAGAGGGAACTTGGCATTCCCCCTGGCAGCGAGACCACACACACACACACACACACACACACACCCACATGCATAGAAAACGTCAACACAAACAACGTGGTAGGAACAAGCCCCACTGTTTGCTGTTCCACCCCAGGGTGTGTTGTGTTGTATCACATTATTAGCGCCGGCTCCTGGCGAAGCGCCACCGGCCGTGAGAGACCACGAGTTTGTGCGGCCCGCCTCGGGTAGAACGGTGGTAACCATGGAAACGGGAGAGGTTACGAAGAGGGGGGAAACAGAGCAAAGTGAGAGAGAGAGAGCAGACACAATGATACACTTTCCTCCACCTTAAGAAGCGCTGGTAGAAGATTATCTCACTCAAACCCTCAGGTGCTTTCCACAGAATCCATTTCTCATCCCACCCATCTTCTCTTCCCTCCTCACCGCTCTCCTTCTGTCTCCTCCTCTCTGTTTCAGGACTTGACACCATTGTTCCCTTCATACTACCTGTTGACTGAAGCCTCCTTTCAAGGCCGACGAATCAGGTGGCGTCCTGGCACCTGTGTACACCACCCGGCCAATGACAGGTGTCCCTCAGAGGCAGAAGGCTGAACAATGCTGAAGGAACACCCAGGCGTCTCTCCTCCCTTCTTTTTTCTTTTCATGAGGAGCCAGCGTCACTCCTTAATTAGTTCTCTACCCTTTCCCTTAACAATAACACCGCACTATTATGTCTGCGGGTTCGTGTATTCGAAAAAGACCGGAGGTCGGAGATGTTCATGCACAAACATCCTTGTGAACTGGACCATTTAATCGTTGCAACGCCAACAACTTCACCTGACTTCTGCGTGATGCGATCCGGTCATATGATGCGACTTAACCTGTCCTGAGTCATATTTAGGGCTTCCAGCTGAAATAGCAATCTCTCAGCCAGTCGTAAAAAAAAAGAAGGGTCATGTGCTGACCCCGGAGTCTGACCCCGCGGTGGAGGGGGGTCAGGTATGATGGAGATTAGTGACGGGCCGCTGTGTTGTGTCAACATGACACTGAAACAGGCCTGTTGGAGGCGGATTTCCTCCCTGGGAATCACTGATTAGACAAGATGTTGTTGCAGGTCGCATACCGATGCAGCACATTATGAGCGGTGATGGGAATATATAAGGAATATTTATCTATTGCTAGATAGAAAAGAAGATTATATCACGAGCTCTCCTCCCCCATCCCAGTACGTCAGTCTTGGAGGAGGCGCTAACTAATTCTCTGACTGTATTTATCACACTGTTATGTTGCCTATAATGTCTTGTAAAGCCTCTTGTGTTGAGCATGAATGTATAATATTGTTAATAATACAAGATTACAGCTTAGCATAAAGCCACAACAGGCTGCATGAATGGGAGTCAAATAGTCCCTATAAACAGATCATGTACGTATAACAGATTTATTTGTAACGACACCTCAAAACACATTCCAGGCGGTGGTGCCGAGGCGTCCTTGAAAGCTCCAAAAAATCAAAGGTTGCATCGCCGTTTCATCTTGCTACATTAGGCACTTCGGCATTTTACAGCTTCACGACTTTATTGGTGTTATTTTTAAGCAAATTACAGCCGTCAAAAACCATCAGATGTTCAAAGATGCGGAGCTGCAGGCCTGCTGCTGTCTGGAGGAGGCTTCCCCTTTAAGTGGTGATTACTGGGAAGAGCGGAGGTTTCCCCTCAAAGACGGGAGCTGCGCTCGAGCAACCCCCGGAGAAGGCTGGGCGAAGTGTGGTGGAGATAAAGAGGGGAACGAGCAGACAATTAAAAGCAGGAATGGTAGATTAATGGGTACTAAATGCAGAGAGAAACCTACTGAATAATTCTTTGATTAAAATTCTCAGAAGACTTTGAGAGGGTGCAGCAACAGGGTGGGAAATAAACAGTGTATATCGGTCATGAGAAGAGAGCAGATCTTTCCGAGCGCCGCGATGGTTCACAGGATGTGGCGGCGGAGGTCCAAAGGCCAGCGCGGGTGGCTTTAGGTCCTGTAGTAATTACCGTACGCCACAAACCACAGAGGCGGCACGGAGGCCTGGAGCACAGCATGCCATGCAGATAAAACCACCCAGGCCCCTCGATCGCAATCGCATGCGGTCGAAAATCTGCGCTCACCTCCGCAGAGTCTAACATACGATACGTGAGCTAAATGGGACAAGTTCACGAGGCGTGCTGACATGAAAACAACCTCAGACATGAGACGAAAGGAGAGACGAGGTTCCCATGTGCGCCGGTTCGCGCCGCGACACAATGGACATTATGTTAAAGGCGAGAGCTCTGAGTGAGCGACGCTGTAAACGTGCCAAGTACAGTCCTCGCTGCTAAGCCCGTCAGATTTCTGTCAAAAAAAAAAATGCATTCCTAAAATACACTGCATTCCTCAGCTTACAATACATTCATCTTACCACTGTGGTCACTTTTGGATTAGCCTACTTCTGCGTTAATTGCACTATGGGGCAGAAAAAAAAGTGTAAGCAGTTACGTTTTGACATAAATCAGAGCAGGATTACAATTTAAACTACTCAAGTATTTTACATGAGTTGCTCCTGCAGGTTCTGTTGACTGGTGAGTGTTTAGTGGATCCATCTAATATCGTGTGCATGAGTCTGAAGACACATGCATGAGGTTGCAACAATGGGAAGAGATTGACATGGGAGCCACATCAACTCATTAAGGATGGTGGGTGTCAGCTGAGGGGACTTACTCTCATGAGTTTGGTCCACTGGCTTTAACCCGAGGAGGACCCTGACCTAAACAACACACCTCTAAATCCCATTCTGATGTAGCCTCACTTTCTCCACAGGAAATCATCCCAGCATGCGATTAGCACTCCGCTATCAGACGTCCCCGAGGGGCGCTCAAACAACAGATAATGAAATTGAGAGGAGAGTGTTGGGAAAAGAAGGGGAGGTAGAAAAGTATCCTTATAACTGTCTCTGGACATGTTTGCATGATTCCTTCAGCCTACAGTTGCAAAACCACGTATGCACTCGAGCCACCTGGGTGTGTGTGCGTGCATGCAGCACTAAGTTCGTCTGCAGACCGTCATGAGCAACGGCAGACTTGGGAACTGACGAGACAGTGAAATGTTTGGATTTAGTTCATTGACGCACCAAACGTTCTGCTGTTGGGAATCCAGAGGCAGAAGATGAAGCTGTTCAGACAGGTTTTATGTGCTAATTTCTCCCAAATGACAACATGGGATTGCCTCATGGGTTGTTATCAATATCCACAGGTGATGTTCTTCTTAACTTTGAATGGCTGAGAGGCTAAACACACACACACACTTACGCACACACCACCCCCACACTGGAGCCCGAGCAGCTGAAGTAATCAAAACCAGAGACGCAAGCACAAACACTCTGATTGCCAGGTCCTTTCCTCCTCCCTGAGATTGCTTATCTTTCTTACTCCTACACACACACCATCAACACACACAGGCAGACACACGCATGGGGCGTGCACAGGCACACAAACCTCAACCTGTCGGACACGAACAACAAACTTTAACTCAGGACACAACTTATTTATTTGATCAAGCCGTGGGTCTCGCCGGGCTCACGGCCCCCGAGATAATGACTGCAGGTTTGTTATGTCTGTGTCACGTCAGCCGTTTTTTTTTCGTAAATGAAAATCGCATTAGAGGAAGTGATCACATGCTGAGCCGGACTCGTATCAGGAGGGAAGAGGAGGTCGATGTCAGCGATCCCGTGTGCACAATGAGAACGGCCACCTCTGGGTCTGTTGTCTCCGCTCATCTACAGGGGTTATAAAACATCTGCCAGGCTTGGAGAGGGACTCACCGTTGGACAGTGGCCACTAAGGAACCCCCTTGGGAGTCTCCAAAAACCAACCCCTGGTCCCACCCGTACCCTCCCACGACCTCTGTTAGCACGTGCCTCTTTTTATGACCCCTTGGGGTCAAAGGGCACTGGGAGAGAGGACGCTTTTACTCTGAGCATGTGTGTTCTGTGTTTCTTATCATTAATGAAAAGGGATATAGGGGTGAAAGAGTGAGGGCGTAGAGGTTCGGGAAACACCCCGCCTGGTGGTTGCATGTACGTCCAAACCCCCTGCAGACACACACACAGAAAGAAGAGCGAGTGTGACTGAATATAAAGACCCTGAGATGGAGCGAGCGAGCCGGAGGAGGCCAGATTTGTCATTTTAATGGTCACTTTTATGGCCTGGGAGAGTTGTGTGGCAGCCAGACTGCCCCGTCCAGACCACAGTCAGTCCTGCAGACAGCAGACAGATGCATCAGTGTGTGAGCTTTACTGTCGTAAAGGGAACAGATGCATCTTTCTTCAGTCGTCCTCGCTGCAGCAGATTGGATCTAAGTGGTTTTCGGGGTGGAGGGTTTGCCTGGAGCTAAGAAAACTGAGCCTCTGACAGAAGTCAGAAGAACATTTTGTTTTCACTCAGCTCAGCTGCAGCAAACACTATAGTGAGATATACTGTATACCCACGTATACACACCTGCATTCACATTATTCACATCATCAGTTAAGTGATATCCACCCAACTGTGAATTATCTTGTGATCGTGAAAAATGAAGCAACCGGTGCCAATCAAATAATGAAAGCGAGACTTCAGAGCTTCGCCTGAACTGGCGTTCCGCCTCATTAGCTGCAATCTGGTGTTGAAGTTTGTAACTGCATGGACGCTTGAGCACATACTTGATCGAATTATGGTGACTGAGCAGCAAGAAGATAAAAAGTTGGTGAAGGGGGAGGAGTGTTTTCATCTTCTTGTTCTTTGAATTAGACCTCAATATAAAATCCTGTTATTTAAACCATGGTGCTGTGTCGGCCATGTTTTCCCCTGTTTGATGGATGCATGGAGGTCTTCCAATGAGGAGATCTGCCCACCTTCTGCAGTAGATGTATCTTCATTAATTGAGTGTAAAGGACAAAATCCGCTGCAGCAGAACGTCACGAGGCCAATTCAAAACTCTTCATTGTTGCATGTGAGAGCAAATCATTGCACCATAGTCGCCAAATTCATTGCAAATGCACCCGAATCATCAAGCCAAACAATTTTAAGTTTCTACTGTGTAACTTTTAACTCACCGAATTCTAGAGAAATTTCTCAGAAAATGAACTTTAACTTCCACTAACTCCAGATGGCTGCGATACCTTTCCAACTTTACTAGTTTCATGTTGTCCCGCCTGTTTCAGGCATCGCTGTCACGCAGCAGCCGCCCACCTGCTCCATCAGTTTCGGTCCTTTTCTCCGAGGCTTTAAAGCCTATAAATGCATTAGCAGCAAGACAACATAACTCTTATGAAGGCTCAAGCATGCGCCGCGAAGAAAAGAAAGGTATTTCCTTCCAAAAGGTGGGAATGGGTGGGCACTGAAAGGCTGAGCTTTTTGGGAATTAACAAGCTTAACACAGAGGCTGTTCCCTGAAAACAAGCAATGGAACAACTCCTGAGCAGCTGAGGGAGTGAAAAGCCGTCTGCAGCATGTCGAATGGGACTTAGCAGGGAGATCCCCCCTCCGTTTACCACAAGCAGACGGATCTGCAGGAATGACTAGACTGGATGTCAGAGCCTACCTTTGCTTTGGTCATTCAGGGTTTCTGCAGGTTTCAACAAGTTAAATTGAATGTTTTTTTAAGACCATTGTGAATGTTGAAGACCGATTTCAGTAGAAAGGATGTGAAGGAAAATTGACTTATTCTACTATTAAAACAGGAAATATTCTCAAATCAGATCTTGTTCAACATGCACATGCATGCAATAAATTCAGCTGCTTCACTGCATGAATACACTACTTGTTGTCCCAGTACGTCCAAATTCAATTGTCCACCCAGAGCCCAATGGAATATATCTTCAAATTGCTTTTCTAGTCTCATGAATAGAACAAAAAGAGCCAAATTCAATGTATAAAATAATCCAGGGGATCTGATCTACAATGTAGTGGTACTTCTCTGGTCAATGCTTCTCCTCCTCCAACAAGTTTAAACTCAGATTTATCGTATAGAAAGTGAGCCAAGATTAAATCATCATTTGAGGTCATCTCATCCAGCTCTAATCACACTGTTATTATAATGTAATGAAACCATGTTGCTGTCGGTTAAATTAAGACATTAAAAAAAATAGAAACACTCTCTCTCTCTCTCTCTCTCTTGCTCCCTCCCTCCTTACCTGAGCTGGCCGGAGGGGCCAGTAAGCAACAGATTAGCAGTGCTTTGGGGAGCAGGTTGCTGTAGCGTGCTGTAATGCAGACTGTCAGTCCGACACAGTTGGGGGGCTACACAATGCCTCCTTGTTCAGACTGGCCCTCTCCTGCGCCCCACCTCTCTACCTCTCCATCTCCCTCTGTCTCTCTCGCTTTTTCCCTCGAGGGGTTTTCATCAAACTATAAAAAACGTTCAAAACGTTCTTTCACTCGTCTACAACAAACCGAGAACCGGAGGTGGAGCGAGGGAGGCGAGGACCGAGGGATGGAGAGGGAATGAAAAGGAGGCGAGATCAAGGCGTGCATGTTGACTCTGAAACCAAACATAAATCAGCTCCCAGGAAACAGGGAGAACGACAGAAAAAAGAGACGGAAGGGGGGGAGAGGAGGGGCATCAAAGCATGGTTAACATTCTCAAGATGCAGGAGCAGAAGAGCAGTGCGTGCCGGTTTTTTTGCATGTGTGTGTCGCGGGGCTGGATCGGGGGTGTAATTCAAAAAGCTGACATGAGAGAGGTGGACAAGAGGGGATAATTGCTCGCGCACACACCCACTAAGCTCTTTCTCAACACTTGTTTCTGTTTTCTTACGGCTCCGTTTCATCTCGGATGGTGAAACCTTCTTTTACTCGCGGCGGCGGGCGTCACTAAACATCTGTACGAGCAAATAGAATCAGACGTCCGTGGCTCTCAGCCAAGCCACTTGAAATTAGTCTGCCTTCTTGATCAATCGCAGGATCGGTTGTTGTCTGGCAGAAGACGTGCAGGAGAGCTTGTTAACTGCAGCTGCGTGCGGCAACACTTTAGTGTCACTCAAGAATCTTCTTCACACATTTCTCCGTTTTTTTCTCGGGGCTTCTTAAAGAGAGGGCAAGTGCAAACACACACCTGCAAAGTCTACAGATGCATATTTACAGTTATTGTTGGCATTGCGGAGCCTTTATTATTCTATACAAGCTGATTGGGCTATTTGGGTGGTTTAGGGATCGACGTAAAGCTGTGCAAAGTAACGATTATGATATTAAGAGCTGCCTGGTTGAGCAGTTTTCTGGTGATCTCAGCAGTCTGGGTTCAGTTTGGGAAAGGCATTGTTGAAACAAAATTACTCTCACTCAAATTATAGTTATTCCCTTTTCCACAGCAGAACATGTAATCCCTCGGACAACACACGCCATTAAAGGGAAGACTGCTGATTCACAAAACTAACTGTAGTTAGTGAGGAGAGACATTCGACAGCAGAACATTCAGTCCGCACGGCAGCCGGTGTCAGAAAGATGTTCTGTTGCTTCTAATTTTCTCTCTGGAGAACGTTAGAAGATGTTGCAGGGCAACATCTGGGTGGCCACATGTAGTTATAATGGGCCACATTTCAGTCATTCAGCTGTGGAACAACTAGACACATGAAAGCACCACAGAAGAAGAATCCATCACATCATCTTCTACAGGTCCTTTAAGTCAACAATTCCACTGATTGTAAAATAGCTTCAGTTCTTCGTCAGACATGATTGACATCACATACCTTAATAAAGTGTAATATTGCCCCGGCAACCAAATCACTTGTTGAACATGACTTCAGTCAGGATGTGCAGTTATTTTGATAGGTGTGTTAATACGCCCGGACTTGACTGAGTTGACACAAAGCTGTAAGTCTACAACTTCTCCAGGATATTAATCATGTCAACACTTTTCCATTCACTGCTTTGTCTATTTAGTCTGGAATTCCCTTTGTTGTTCCAATATTTTGTAAAAAAACAGACATTAAAAACGTGTGTAATAGACGTTTCAACATGTTTAATTAGAATATAACACCTTTCTATTTGTCGATGTGAAAAACTCCTCAAACTGCTCTTTTGATGAGCCGAGGGGAAGAGCTGCTTCCTGTTGTAAACACCCACCTGTCATCGACGTAACCACTTAGCTGCATCTGATGTCAGACGTGTTTGTTTATGCACATACTGCATCCAGAGGGAGGAAGTTACACAGCGACTCATGTCTCTCATCGCGATCAGGCTATTCCAGGTCAGACTTCCACGTTAAATCAAACACACACGTTACCATCACTTGACCTACATTATCTCCAGCCTTACCTTAAACCGACACCAGGTCCTCATCCTAAAATGATTTATGTTATAGGGACTTGCTTTTTTGTTGTCCAAAAGGGAGGCAAGTCCCCACAAAGTGCCTCTGATTTACGCCCCCCACTGCATCGGAATACCCGGTACACACCAACCACACCACACACAGCGCTGTAAGTGTGTACGGGGTCATGCATCCAAATGTTATCTTCATTACATCTCCAAGCTCTCTGCACCCAAGGCTCCTCGGTTTCATATTTCCTTTAACTTATGAAGCTGTGGTTGCAAGAGAAGGCTTAACTGCTGTATATAAGAAGCGACAACAAGTCTTTACTATCAACTTATCTATAGTTATCTTCTTTCTTGAAAGGATGTAATTGTATCAAAACTGGATTCACATCAGATAGAATCCTATCAAACACACTGCACTTCTCCTCTCGGCATTTAGCTGGAATTAACGGATTAAATCAAAAAGATGAAACCACGGTGAGACTCCTTCATGACGCACAACAACCCGACATGTTTTTGATACCATCAAGCAATGAATCAAATGCCGACAATGCATTCCTTTGGGAACTCCATTCAGGTAAACTACTCTTTGAAGAGAAGCATCCCGTTTGTGTTCGGCGAGCAGAAAAGCAGCCTTATACCAGTCTCTCCGCCTAACTGTCTCCCCCCGCCGCGGTAGACAAAACAAGAGGGAGGCAGGATTTGTTTAGACAGAGCTCACCTGGCACACACAGACATAGAAACAGTGATCAGGCAAGCCCCTGGGAGGAGTAGCGGCGAGGAGGTGGGGAGGAGGAGAAGCAGTTGTGGTGTGGAAACAGGCCGGGGAGTTGATGAGTGCGTGAGTGGGGGAAGGGAAGGGGAGCTCTGCAGAAAGAGAGAGAGCACGGGGTCACTGTGCTACCCTTATTCCAGGCCGCTCAAAAAAATTAGAGCGGATTAAAGATTTGAGGGGCCACAAGTAGATCTCAGTTATAGGTTGGAGGGGCGTGATTGTTATGTATGTGTGCGCATAATCCAAGACTTGCACATGGGGGGAGTGCAGAGGCTGATTTGTGTCCAGCTACGGAATCAAACAGCACTTGCACTTAGAGTTTGGAAGGTTCAGGGTTCCTCTGTCGCCGCCCTTCGTTTGCTCTCATCAAGACGAAGGTCTAGAAAACGATGATACAACAAGCAGCCTTAAAAGCTTTAACTATAACTGGATCATGTTCCTCGTAGACTAGCGTAGGACATAGCTAAAGAAAGAGACGGCATGCCTCCTGATTTTATCAAGAGGTTACATCTATAGATTAAAAAGCAGTGGCCCGAGCATCAAGCCTTGGGGAACTCCGCAAAGCTATTAAAGAGTGCTTGAGAGTTTGTCTGTTTCTACACTTGACATCACAAAGACATAGAGTGTGAACATCGACACGGCGGATTATTTTTAGTTTGTTTTGCAAACATTCCCGAGCTCTTTAATAACAGCACTTAGGCTCTTTCATCAAAAATAAAGGTAAATGTTCAATCGCAGTAGTTTTCCAGAGAAGTGAATGAGCCCTGGAGCTGAGAGGAAGAGGTCGAGAGTTTTGGAAAGCAATGAGAGGAGACTAATTAATCGTTTTGTTTGTTCATGAGACGTGTTGACACGACAAAAGGAGAAGTAGACGACCGCAAACAAAAACAAACGCTTGAGAGAGAAATGGAAAGAATTATTTTTAATTATGGAGGTTCTTTTCTTCTTCTTTCGGAGCAGTAATAACCGATCAGCTATGTGAGTCAGGAGAGCAAACACACATTTCTATAATACCTTGATGGAAACAAACTATTGACATCAAAATAGTTACTGAATGAATCAGGAGCTCACGTATCCGAAACATCTTCACTCTCTTTATCTGAAATACAATTCATGACCTGAGAATCGCTGTCGTCTTTCTTCCGACTTTTTGCGCCTGTGATCAACATGTGCGCTGTGGTTTCGACGGGGGAGGAACAAAGAGCACGATGAAGAACACCCCCTTACCACACTCGCGTTTACTATGCATTGACCTCAGTTGACCTCTTGGCCCCTCAACAGCCTCACATCCCATTGACTGAGGTTGAAAAGGGTTTTATGACAGAGGAAGAGGAGAGACCGTCTCCACCACAACCCTTCAGCTGGATCAGAAAACTGGACAGTTATTAAAACATCTGCATTTGCCTTGATGACTTGCCTTTTGTGACGTCATCACCTGAGCACATATATGAAGGCAGACAGGTTGTAGATGATGTTTTGTCTGTCGTCTGTCTCGTAAGACAAAGAGTATAAATTAAGACAACTTGCCGCTTGCGTCGGCCTCGTCGCTCGTGTTGCTCGGCTCACTTCACACCTCTAATTAACTGTTCAGACAGCTGTTTAATAGAAGATAATAACAGAGGGCGAGACGGAGTCAAATTACCCACCAATATAAGCTCGTTTCCGTATTGGCAGCGAGCTCGGAATCGCTGACGAACATGAAATCCACTCTTACAAACAAACACTCCTTTTACAATGACGGGTTCATCTTTCTGACTATATTAATGAGAGCACATTGTTCTCCGTACCCGGTCTGACTGACAGATGTTAGACCTACTACCTCTGTCACCCTGCAGCCTGGCAGCACCTGTCAATCAGGGACCTCCTCAGTCTCCAGGGAGGCTCCAGCTGGTGGAGAATGTGAGAACCAAAGGATGTCTTTGTCCCTAAGTATTCTGGGGGAGTCCCCTTTATCATTTCATTCACAGGGATGCCCGGTCAGCATTTCTGCGAAAGCGTGTGAGCTAACACAAGTGCATCTGGAGACTTGATGTGCATCGGGAGGAGTTCACACCTTCTCAACTGGGCCTGTAGGGAACCGAAATGTCCAATCCTGTCTTAGCCAGGCTGTTATGAACCTGCTCAGTCGCCCCTCCGGCTGAATTAACTGCAATTTAATCAAGTCAATCGTATCATTTATGGCAAACCTTCAACCAGCAACACATGCACGACAATTACGGAAATAAAGCCTTGTTAACAGCTTTCACCGCACCATAATCTTTAGCAGCTCATTAGGCAGTCACATGCACACACAATCATGTTACATATCTGCTCTTTAGCGCCTTTGCCCGACAGTGTTAGCCTGCTTGTTTCCAACCATTAGACCCATTAGAGGCCAATTAACACCGACACAAAGCTCCCTTCCTGTTTTATGGCACTGTAAACAAAAACCTGCAGGCCTGCCTTGAGCTCAACGCAGCTCAACGGCTCATAATGCAACACAGAATAACTCATTAGTTTAGTTTCCACTAATGCTTAATATGCTGCCTTTTTCTTAGAAGACATAAAAGCCTGCGCTTGCTGTCATCTGCACATAAATCTCAGGTAATTGGAAGGTTGCAGACACTGTTATGACCACTTGCGCTTTGCTCTCAAAGTAATTCTATATGAAGCAAAGAAAATCATAAAACCAGCTCCTTGGTTTCATTTGCTTTCTTGTCTGAGCTGTAAAAAGAGGCAAAATTTGGTCTAGACAAGAGCGCCCTGCACTATTTAGACCACTTGCTCTTATTATTCTACAATATATGACGCATACAAAAAGGCATTTCTTGTCTGACGCTGTAAATCTGTGAAAAGGGTCCAGACAATAGTTCCCATCTAGTAACACATTAACCACAATATCCCATTTATCTTAACTGCAACAATGGGATGTGAATATGTGCTGTACTGATAAAGTGAACCCTTAATCCCTCTGCACAGATGGCTGTAGTAAAGGAGAACCTGCAGTGTGAGGTGGATCATTCTTTACAGAGTGTGTCATGATAAGCATATATTGGTCTTTTCCGCATGTTTAGGTTGTATTCTCAAGGTGGAGGCTGCACATTAGTGTCTGCATGCTGCAGCACGCCGGACGGATTGTCCAAAAGGCAAGTTGATGCGACACAATACGGGATTCAAGTTTGTTTTTCGGAGTTGCATCAGTATTTATTTCACATGCTGGGTTATTAAGTGAGGCGGCGGGTTCACACGTCTGCTGATGTAAAAATAAAAGTGCGACACCTCCTAAAATGGTACGCAGCCATCACACGCAGAAAGTGATGGCTGAGTTGCTTTTTTAAAAGCCTGAAAAACAGCCGTTTAATATTTTCTATATATGAAAGACATTAAATATGAAATCGATTCCCAACCTGAGAAGTCCGAGGAGCCCTTGGTGAGATCGCAAACGACGGTCAGACACGTTATTCCCAACAGGAGCGCATAACTGACGGCTGAGAGAGTCCCATCTAAGAAGAACATCCTTGAAGCCTCAAAGTTTGTGAGTTTCTCCGAAGCATCAGAAAGTTCCGCGGCAGCATTGGGCTTTCAGGCTCTGCGTCTCATGCAGGAGATGTGCGCTCCCATGTTCCCACTACAGAGTGAGGCTGGGATCGAGGAGGTTCCTCTGGGCTGGAGCAGTGCGCAGCTCTGCATGCGGATCCAACTGAGGCTTGTGCGGTGGAGGGAGGCAGCCCACCTGGAGGACTGTACCTCCCCTGCAAGGGATCACAGTGACTTAATGTAAGGCATCAATTGCAATGATGTTTTTAGTGTGGCAGTGCTACTTTTACTGAAGTTTGTGTGCCCTTTGGAACATTGTTGAATCCTTAGTGGAATAAAGATAAAAAAAAAGTTAAAAGGAGTCAATCAGAATTGCAAAACTGCCTATAAATAAATAAATGCATAAATCGATGCCATCTGTGTTGTTGTTGTTGATGACATACAGGCTGCTTTAAACTGTAAAAGTGACAAAGGTTGGTATAAGGTATGAATTTCGATGATATTAAGGTGCATCAACAAATATGGGAGATTAACAGCAAAACACCAACGGAGTAGATCCTACTTAAATTGTATTGAATATTTTTAACATGTTGTATCACATCACAACATATCATATATTTAGTGATAGAGAAGCTACTTGTTTTCTTTCTCAACATAAACCACATTTGTCTGTAAAAAAGACAGTTGCGCCATCTGGCGGACATTATACTAAACTACCTGTTATGTCAACTCGCGTCTCGGATTTTGATCCTACGCGGCTTCCGTTGCTGTTCACAATTCACATGCGACAACAGAAGGTCAATCATGGCAGCCTGCACCAGAGGGCTCGAGAAATGTATCTTTTCTTTAAGGTTACCACAAAATCTTCAGCTCCAAAATGAACGTAAGTAACCAAAATCATCTTTAAAAGCTTATTTATGTTCATAGTTTAGCTCCAAATGGCGGAAGCAGGCAACGATTCTTCTCGCAAGCTAACTAAGCTAACATGGAGAGACTGTAGTTAGCTAACGTTTAGTGTGTTCTAGCTAAAAGCGACCAACCCAACTTGAGTCCTTATGTGGAAATGTGATGTTTTAAATATCGTAATATGTTGTTTCTTATATACAGGGTTCCTGTCCACCTCTCTGTGTCGTCTTGTACCGACGGATGACAGCAAGCAGCCACCTAAATTCACCCCTCCATCCAAACCTGTCATCATAGATAAAACACAGACTGTTGCATCCCTGAGGAAGTATGTGTCTATAAAGAGGACAGTGTAACCTGCAGAAATACACGTAAACCCTGCACTGTGTAGGTTGTAATGTCCGTCTTGTGTCTCATTCTCAGGTTTCTAAGCCCAGAGTTCGTCCCTCGTCGGCAGAGAATAGACCCGCTAAAGTTTTACATCGAGAGGAAGGACATGATCCGCAGGAGGAGCGTGCTGAACATTCCTGAATTCTATGCAGGTAAGAAACCAACACCAACAATTGAATTCCCAATGAAATGTCCTCTTTAACTGGAAGGTTCTACATGCTTTTACTTCCTTCAATCTAACAAACTATGGAAATACTCCTCATAGGAAGAGGTGTCGTTTTCCCGGTCCTTGCTACTATTTACAATCTACCTGTCACATGGAATAGACTGAAGCCCTAACTGCTCCTGATCCCTTCCTCATCATTTTCTGAATGTGTTAGCAGCTTGGCGTTGCACAGCAGCTACCGCCAACAGTGTATAAATTTGTGCGTGCAGGTGTTGTAAAACGCTTTGAGCTGTCAGTAGATTAGAAAAGCGTTTCAGAAGAGAAAAACGATTTACCTTTTTTGTATTTTGTTAATTTCTTTTCAGGGAGCATACTTGCTGTGACCATGGCTGACCCCGATGCCAGTGGCAAAACCAACCGCTTTGTTGGCATCTGTATCCAGAGGGGGGGGAAGGGGCTCGGAGCCACGTTCGTTCTTAGGAACATAATGAATAACCAAGGTGACATAATTTATGTTGTAGCAGTATTAACAGAATTGTATTCAAGAAAGTTAGAGACACAACTTGTTCAGTAAACCACTGTTGAATAAAAAGAAAAATGTATTTATTTAATTTGTTCTTTTCCGCTTCTGTACCAACCAGTGAATAATAAACTAACTGATCTATGTGTATCATTAACACCCCTTGAAGCGTAGGTGAATACCCTCACATTTGTAGCTGATGCATTTGAAGCACGTCCTTCAATAACTTACTCTATGCATCTCTGCATGTGTACGGCACAGGTGTAGAGATCTGCTATGAGCTGTACAGCCCACGTATTCAGGAGGTTCAGGTGTTGAAGCTGGAGAAGAGGCTGGATGACAACCTGATGTACCTGAGAGACGCCCTGCCTGAGTACAGCACGGTGGATCCGGACATGAAGCCTGTGCCCTACTCCCCTACGGGAGAGGTGCCAGTCAACAAGGTGAGTCGGCCTCATGATGCTGCTTGGTTTACAACAATAACCTGGTTTACATACGTCTGAGTTTATGTCATGTGTGTTATGTAAATGCTTTTTTAATATGTTTCTGTATTAATGGCTACATTATAATGGCATTAATATAGAAAACCATGAGTTATCATTTGAGCTTAAGAGAATCTCTAATGGCAGTGTTTGACTTTTAATCCATTCACTTTGTACAAGACAAGAGCGGTTCATGCCAATGTAATAACAATAGAATTTAAACTGGTGCATGTCTTATCTATTCAACAGCTCAAAGTAAAGATGCGTCCGAGGCCGTGGTCCAAACGCTGGGAGCGGCCCAAGTTCAACCTCCAGGGGATACGCTTCGACCTGTGTATGTCTCCAGCCAAGTTGGAGCACACCCAGAAGTGGGCGGAGCCTTGGCGGGAGTACGACATGCTGAAGGAGTACGACACCTCCAAGCTGGAGGAGCAGATTTTCAGTGAGGTCCAGCAGGACATGAGCAAGGCGAGGGGGACCTCTTGAGATATAAATGGTTTTCACTTCTACCGTCAAGGCAAACTTTTCTAGGAAGTGACTGACGTTTTGGGAATGTGGAGCAGCTGGATCCACTCATGTGGTTTTAACACCACCATCCATACGAGAACTGGACGACTGTCATGGCTCATGCTCTTCTCTTTCTTCTCGTCCATCAGTCTGCTGCACAGTATGAGTTCTTTAGGTGTTTGAACATTCACATGATGCAACTCCAAGTTGTTTGTATATTAAATACTATTAAACCTTCCAAAGTGCATTAAATGGCTCCAAGAATCATTTCGAGTTTGATTGATGCTCGTCTGCCGGTTGCGTTCTTGTACTTGTCATGGAGTCTCCACACTAGGTGGCGCCATTTCCACATACATGATGCATCCATCCCCAGTTGAACAAGCAAGTCTCTGTTATGTCTAAAGATGTGTTGAGGGAAACTTTTTCCACAGTAAATAAACACACTGCAGTAAAATAAATAAGGAACTTAAGTTATTTGGTGTAAAACCTGAAGAGAATCTTCTTTTCTTTTTTTTTTTTTCTTCGGTATTTGAAGAGCTTTTCGCCGTAAAGATTTCCAAATAAATAATAAAAACCTGCTTCCTAGCGGCCCTGCACCCTGGGATCCAAGGAACATACGCCAAGGACACCCGGTAGTGTTTTACTGTTGTGGATGGAAAATTGCGGTGTCGAGATGGTATGTTAGCGCGTCAGTCGAGTGGTATAAAAACACTTGGACTCCTTATGTTATGTCTGCTCTCTGCGAATGTGTGTGTGTATAAACACGGTGAACGAGTCCCTGCACTCTAATTTCTCCATATTACAGGATGAGACGCAGAGAAAATGGCCTCTAATACTGGAGTAGCAGATGTTTACTGAGCTCATTACGGACCACACAGATTCCACGTTGGGAGATGCAGCGGAATAAACAGAGATTATTCCTTTAACATTCAAAGTGCAGTTCTGCGGATATGATTGCCAAATATGCACCTGTTTTTTCTTCATATCGCCTCTCTTCAGTGTCGTAGATCAAGTGTTTTTATCCCATTTCTGTCTGTTAATCCACTGTGCCCGGTCAGACCTGACCTGCAGCAAAAGAAACCCAACTCCATCTGCCTTTGTGTACAGTAAACTGCCCTGCACATTGTCATTACTCTACCCACTGAACCAGCTGGCCCTTTCACCTCTTTATTCTTCACTCTCCGTATTTCTCTTTTGTACCGACTGATGTTCACATGTGGAGGCGGCAACGGGGATGTTTATCCTGCAGCGCATTGCCAAGTCTTTATAAGAATCCCGCGGCAGCATCACTGGGCTGGTAAACCAGTTCAAACCACAAAGTTACTCAGTCTGAGCAACCGCTTCAAGGAAACTTCCTGTGTGTGTGTGTGTGTGTGTGTGTTGTGATCCCAACTGTATGTGCCTCCCATGCCCTCAGGTTGACTTCTCTGCACCTGGAGTGAAGTTAAAGCCCCATGGCTGGGAAAGGAGATCAAACACCAGCACACACACACACACACACACACACACACACGCAGAGGAACTTGCAGACAGGCTATCATATCAGCCTTCACAAACAGACACCTCTAACAGTGCCAACTGTAAACGTCTGGGACGGCCTGTCTGTCAATCCTCGTGCGAAACAAGATACGCTCCATTCATGTTTTGCCGTGGAAATCGGGGTGGGGCATGCAGGTCGGTGGAGCCCATAATCCCACCCCTCAATAACAATCGGGTGTAAAGCATGGTGGGCCGATGATAGCTGCAGCGCCGCACCACTATGAAGGTCAGCGCTGGAATGCAGGGAGAGATACATTCCTCTAATCTGTCTTCCTCCCATTCGTTGGTGCTCCCACGACCTTCATCTCCTTGGCTCTCTAAGGGGGGGGGGGGGGGGGGGGGCGCGCC
>CAAKHC010015747.1:56409-66612 GCA_901007825.1 Macroramphosus scolopax | reverse complement strand
CCCTTCTTCTATCCCCCCCCCCCCCCCCCCCCCGACTCTCCTCTTGGGCGCCACTTTGCAGTAGAGATTAAAGTGATCAAGGACCTTCCGTGGCCCCCGCCTGTCGGGCAGCTCAACACCAGCCCTCCCTCGGTGGAGGAGCTGGACTCTCCCACCCAGACAGCTCAGCCCTCGCCGGGACAGACAACCTGTGACCAGCACCACCAGGGTGGGTGTTGGTGTTTTATAAATGTCCAGCGTCTCTCCCATCAATCAACCCCATACATCCGTCCGTCCATCCCTCCATCTCATCACGTGTGTCCATCCATTCATCCACTCCCTTGTTTGTGGTTATCTATGTGTAAGAGAAGTAGAAGTGTGATGTTGTGCACATCTGCATTCTTAAGTCACTTCGCCGGGTCAGTGAGTTAGTATCGAAAGAGAATCCAACTTTTACCTCCTGTGACATTTGATATCAGCTTAGCGACGCCTGCAGCTTTTCCATCTGGATTACATGTGGCAGAAAATCACTAACTCTTGTGCAAGTTTTAGCGCTAAAGGCTCATTAGTTTTAATTGTGCTGAACTGCCTTCTGCCTGTGTAATTGCCGTTCGCTGTGACCCCCATTTCCTCTTGTCAACATACTCATAACTGTCCCAGATGTCTCCCCGGCTGCTGTTCTCTACAACTGTCTAACAAAAAAACAAGCTCATTTGAGGCGATTTGAGCTCTTGACTTCTTTCTCTTCGCCTCAGGTTTGGCCGGATTATTAAATATAATGGATGAAGTGACTCTTTTCTACATGAGGAGAGTCATTTTTTGTTTATTTCCGAAGCCCTTCCAGAGACTCGCGCTATGACCGCTGTAATTACCCCGGCGAAGGGGAGGACGTGTAGCGGAACTAATGCCAGGGATGGGATTTCCCCCGGCAGAGCGGGAAGACTTAAGAGTGAGAGCGTGTAAAAGGACACCTCTGTGCGCCGTGGGCGAGGACAGGGCAAGGAGTTAATTTATGCCCTATAAATCCATGGGAAAGGTTCTGGTTCCCTCTGCGATGCGAGCGGGTTTAAGATTGGCGTCCAGCTGTAAAGTGATCTTCCCTCCGTCTGAGCCAGCGTGGCCCCGCTCTACATTCTACGGGTCAAAGGCCGCGGCGGCAGACGCGGGGAGGGGGCTGATGGCCTCCACGACCCCTGCGAGTACAGTTACAATGAACTCTGTTGACCCCGGGCGGACCCTCAGTCACACACCGGGACAGAAGTCGTCCTCTGTACACAGGATTGCTTGTTGCAGCCGCTGCCGTTTTTCTCTTGTAAATAATATCCATTACAGTTCAGAGGAATCTGACTTTCAACCTCATTATCAAACTCTAAAAATGCCGCGACATGTTGGATATTACATCTGCATATAAATGGAGGGCGCTCTGCGTCTCAGTATAATGACGAGTCCACCGCCTCCGTGTTTTTGACAGGAATATCCAGACTTTCTTACCTTTTTTCTTAAGTTAACAAAGAAAAGACATTCAGATTTAATCTCCAACAGTTACAATCAAGGCTCATTTTGTCTGAGAAAAAACTAATTATCATTTTGGGGGATTTATGCAGAAGTAGAATATTCCTGGATGAACGTCCCGATTCAGCAGCGAGGCTCTAAAAATATATTTATTAAAAAAAAGCCGTCCGACAAAGCATTTATTTGAGTTCCCCGAGCACATAATTAATATCAACATAAAAGTGAGCGTGTTTTAAAGCCTCCAGTTCCTCGGGTATCAGACCACGCTGAGCGGCGGCACTTAGCGCCTTCTAATTAGACGCAGACCTTTTTTTCTTTTTTTTTTAAATAATTTCCCACGTCCTCGCTGGATGGAAACTTTAATTTCCAGCTCGTGTTACAGTGGTCAACGGCACACACTTCGCCTCTCAGACCGGCCGTCCCTTTTTTGATATGAATATCATTAGTAAATGAGAATTAATTAGCCGGCTCGGAGACGTTTGCTCAGTGATGTTTGCGGAACGAGAGGAGGAATATTCAGCGTCCTCAATGTGCTTTAATGTCGCTAGGTGGCTCATTCATGTTCTGCATGTATTCGCGTTGTATTGTTTTGCGGCCGCTATTAGTCTCCCGTGACTCATGTAAATGTAGGTTTTAACCTCTGTCCGTCTGTGTCCGAGCCAATCACTCACTGTCCTTCCCCGGGCTCCACTTTTCTTTTCTCTTTTTTATCGAGCTCTCCAAAGGAAGCCGAGACCCCGAAGGGGGCCGATCTTTCAGCCATCAGTCACCATCCGACTGACGGTTCAATCTGATATACAGATTCCATTTGTGGCGCCTTACAAGCAACAATTGTAACAACACAGATCTCCCCCCACCACCACCACCACCACCACCACCACCACCGCACATTCATGTATGCTCCTTTGTGTGTGTGTTTACTTGGATATATGTGCAGCCCTCTCGTCCCTCTTAAGCCGCCTCTCAGGGCTTTTGTTCTCCTCCGGGCCAATCATCTCGTCAATCTCCTGTCAGCCACGTCTTCCGACTGCATGCTCCGGAGAATGAAAGTGGAATGTGTTTTTAGCTCAGTTCAAAGTGATATTCAACCTTTAAAAAACATAATTCCACCGGTGAGACGGCTGCGAATCAAAGCGGTCACGGGTCCATACGCAACAAATAAAATGTAACACTCCTTTTTAGATCCGTGCAGGTTGATGGGTCGAGCTTCACCGAGAATGTCCACTCAATCTTTTCTAGGTGGTGGAGGGAACAAAAAAAGGGAGAGAGAGGTTTAAACAAGGTCAAATAAAAGCACCGAGTGTGGTGAGTCGCTGCAAGAGGAAGAATTAGCTGCACGCGGGGAGGACGGAGGAAATGTGAAGGAGCCGAGGTCAGGAGGGCTGTTGAGTGGGCTGCAGATACACTCAGAGATCGACCATGCGAGGAACTTTTCCAGACTTATACGTCTAGATCACTGGCGGAATAGCACAGAGAAAGACCTAACATGCGATGTGCAATTTCATTTTTAGAAGCTGATGTGATGTGAGCAGGTAATCTCTGCTGCAAGAACAGATAAAGTGCCCTGCATGTGGACGACATCAGAGATAACAGGAAGTTATTAGCGCTCCGTCTCCGGACCACGGCAGACATTCCTCCGCAGTCTATTTCCCACTATGTTCGTCTGTCCTTGACGTGTCAAAAACACAGAGGAAAAACAGAGTTTGAGGGACGGGGCTGGAGTGTTTGAGACGGAAGGATCAAAGGAAAAGGTGAGGGGGGGGGAGGAGGAGGAGGAGGGTATTCAAACAGGAAGAGGGAAATTAGAAGTGACGGAGGGGGAGAGAGCAATTGGCTGCGTCTTCATGTTGTGATCTGTCAGCGTTGACGGGGATAAGCGGAGCAAACATGCATCTCCCTTGTCCCCCTTGGTCAGTTTCCATGGAAACGCTATTTATCACCCTTACACATATACTGCTTGGTTATCCTACCCAGCCTGCGCTCCCGGCAAGTCGGCGTGTGGCTCAAATGGACAAAAAAATTAAAAACAAAAACTGTCTTTTCGTGCGGACTCCTGCAGCACGGGAACATCATCGGACTGTTTGTTCCAAACATCAGGCCCCCCCCGAGGAAGTGAAGCCACGGCTCATAGCCACCGACAGTAGAGCCACAATGTACTGCAGCTGTCATGCAGCAGGATCATTTGGCTCTCGTTTTAATACTCGGGCATAGCTCAGTGCAGAGGGCAAGATAACAACATGAGTCAGAGTCATTTGGAGTAATCACCTCCATGAGTTTATGTTTAGGGAAATGCATCAGTGAGCTCGAGGCCAATGAGTTCAACCTGGATTCGGAGTGGAGGTGAAGGGGAACCCCTGGTGGTCGGGGGGTGAAACAGCAGCGCTCCTGTCAGCTCTCCAAGTAGTTGATCTAGAGTCCGTGTAGTCGCTTTTAGTTGCGGTAGTTAGTTAGTCGTGGGCCAGTTCCCCTCACATCCACCTGACTTCGTCTGCCTTGTTTCCTTTCTCCTCCTGTATTCAAATATCTTGTGGTATTGATGCGCAGGCATGTGAGGATTGGGATCAATCCATCTCCAGCATCTTCTGAGGAGTTTTGTTGTTGTTGTATTAATCCCTCTTAAAGCTCGATGGCACTGGGATGTTAAGAATCTCCCCCCCCCCCCATCCTGGGCACTAAGAGGTTTCAACAAGCCAGATGCAATTTGCTAACACAGTGTTGTCTTCTATTGCCTTAATTGATTGATGGATAGAGTCCGTCCTTCCACTCAGTGTGCAGCTCCGGTCGAGCTGTGCGACTGTAAAGTGTAACGCTATCCTCTGACTGGAACACGGAGTCTAAACAGATGCCCGCCATCGAACGTGTTGTTAAGATCGCAGCGCCTGTCTCTCCGTACAGTGCCTGTCATGTTCAGCCCGGGTAATTAAACCCCAGACATGGGTCCGGCCATTAGCTGACAGAGGAGCTGCAGAGATGGAGGCGATCCAGCGGCTGTCGGCTGCATGCATGAGCTCCTTCCATCAGGAGCTCGGCTTTGATTGTTGACCCTAAACCTTTAAGCGGCAGACTGACAAGCTAAAGCTTGTCATGTGTTTGGTGTAAGAGTCTGCCCACAATTAGTGCTCGAGAAGGATGTGAGGGGCTCGAGATAGACATTTCCATGAAATATGGACGACCCTCCTATCTGCTTTTCAGAAGTAGGAATTCACTCTCATGTGTCCTCGTGTCCGTTATCTGTCCCCGTGTCAGCTTCATGTCAATAAAGGTAAAAGAGAAAAGGTGGTTGTGAAGCTGTTCAGTGACCTCCAGCTCCAACGTACCGTCCAAAACTTCCCCGTGAGGCTGCCAGGAGAGCTCGTCATGTCCGCAGTCGGCCGTGAGACTTTTGAAAGATCCAGTTTAATGTTTAACTCGCTGTACTTGTACAGACGGTGTGTGTATGTGTGTGTGTGTGTGTGTGTGTGTGACTGTATCAGTTTCTCATGCCTTGTATTTGTATGACAGTTTGTGTGTATTTTGTTTACACGCTCACATACCGTGGATTATACACGTGTTTTCAGAGGATACATTTGGTTGTATCAGTGGTTCGGAGGAATTGTGTGTATCTGTGCATGTGTGTGTGTGAGCTTTTTCTCTTGTTAGAATGTGTACACAGCGTGGAAGGATTGATTTATGCTTCCTCCGATGTTTGCACGCGTCCTTCAGTTGGATGAGGCTCACAAAGTGACTGTGTGTGTGTGTGTGTGTGTGTGTGTGTGTGTGTGTGTGTGTGTGAAGGGTTGTCTGTTCTCACACACATTTCACTGCTCTTACTAGTTTAGAAATAATTGCTAACACCTCCTTACCTGATCATTTATACATGTCTACTTCCTGTTAAACCCACTAGCCAGGACTGTTGTTGTATCCATGTCAGAATTATGAATGAAATCTAAATCTACTTCCAGCGTTGAAGCTTTGCCTATTTCTTTTGGTCTCCAGTTCAGTTCGACGGCGTGGAGAAGCCTCGCATGTCGCCCACCATGGACGGGAAAACCCGCCCGCTGCAGCGGCACTCCAGTGGCTGTCTGGTAAACACCAAGATGAGTTCAATCGACCACTGTAGCTCCTCTCTCGGGGAACGCATCGATCCCACCATGCCCCTGGAAAGCCAGTTGTGAGTCTGACGCTGCGTCTTTAAATTATTCAACATTAAAAGGTTGTTTGAAGAGATATCACAGAGACACTGAGGGGATGTCGACAACATTTAGTACCAGATGAAGCATTCAAAGTTTAGGTGGTTGCACAATCTTAACTTCACTTAACGGCCTAGTAAGCGTCACCCTGAACTTGCTCCTCCTTTTGTCGCTGACCACTCGGGGTTGTTAATGATGCAAAGCCGCCACTTGCCGCCAAACTCTTGTACTTAGCAACACTAACTGGCAACATAATTATCTACGAGACGTCTAACTTTCTGTTCACAAGCTGTCGTCCATTATTCAACCGCCTTGTTGTCCTTCCTCTTGTCTTCCTCCTCCTGTTTCCCGTAGCTGGTATCACGGCGCCATCAGCCGAACAGATGCGGAGTGCCTGCTCAGGCTGTGTAAGGAGGCCAGCTACCTGGTGAGAAACAGCGAGACGAGCAAGAACGACTACTCCCTCTCTCTCAAGTAAGAGCAGCACTCCTCATTTATTTACTAACAAGCCGAGAACAAGATGATCCGACGCACGAGGTGAAGAAGAAAGCTTCAAGCTATTTTCGTCGGGCGTCGGACGTGCTGGACGTGTGTCTCTCTGGGCTATATATATATATATATTGCACACACACATACGACACACACACAGGGATGTTAATCAGGTGCATCTTTACTGGCGGTGTGCAGAGTGCACAGCATCTTCATTGTAAAGGTCTTTGTATACCTGGTCCCCCGTTGGTCTGCTGACTCTGCCTTTTCCACTATGGTAAACACCGTCACCTCTCAGACCTCCGCCTCCCGTCGACACACCGCCCGTCCCGCGTCCTCCACCTCCCCGCGGTCACCCGTCTGACACGGCCCGTTAATTTGCTGATGCGCCCACAGCTCGGTTTACGGGTGCCTTTCATCAGCGACCCCCTGATCCCCGCCGCATCCGGCAGACGGCTCGCGGGAGGGGACTCTTATTGGTTTATCTTTCGTCTGACATTTGGTGGAGGTTACGTCGGCTTGAAGGCCCTCGGCGCAGTCACATCCCATTCTTTTGAAGAGAGCGCGCGGCTTCGGCGGGGGTTTCGGTTTTTTGATGATTTTTCCCCTTACCGGGTATCGGGAGCGGGCGCCATGGCAACAGTGTCAGAAACACAAGCAGACAGACAACTGCTTGCTATCACCTGAACCATCTTCGTATGTCTTCTGACAAATGCTCTTTCCACATATGGTTCCTATACAGTCCATTTAAAGGCCGTTCAACCAAATGACATTTAGAAAAGTCTACGCAATTCCACGACAACCTTCAGACGGGGAGTCGAGGCTATAATGCGCTGAGAGACATTCGCATTAGCCTTCATTCATATAGCCGAGCTCATCTTAAGCTCAACATAAGGCTGCTCGCCGCTGCTCCAGCTCTCTCTCACCTCTGACTTCCTATCTTGATGACTAATGACGCTTAACGCTGCTTCTGCTTGCTGTTTTCTCTGCCTCGGTAACAGACTGCGAGCCGGAGAGGCCAAAACCCTGCGTGGTTGGTTGAGCTATAAACATTCAAACTGTACACACAGCGTTCCTTCTACAAATATGTATCTATGGCAACAGTTGTCGTACACCCAGAGGGAAGGAATATTCATTTCTTCTTCTCCTCCGGCTCATTTCTCTTCGACATCGATCTCAATTTCACGCCGATATGACTTTTTTTTTCTTAAATTCAGCTCCTGAGAAACAGCCTTTCCTTTTGTCTCAGCCCGATGTTAATTTATTCCTAAATAATTGCTTGTTTTTTTCCCCTCGCTGCACTGATCAGCCTTGGAGATAACAGTAGAGAGAACTGAGAACTCGACTGGCTTCTAAACGAGCCCGGACGATATCAGAAATGTGTCTGAGACGTCTTTTTAGAACAACAGAAGAACTTTTCTGGTGCTCCAACTCTTATTCTCCAACTAGACAGGATCATTTGTCTTAGATTGATTATTCTTTTGCCTCCCGGTAGAAACATAATTCTGTTACATCCAACTCAGAAGAGGATTGTATTACTGATGAGAAAAGAAAGATTCTGGGAAGCTTTGCAGATTGTGATTAAAATAGTTTTAGAGCATAAAAACATGAGGAATGTATTAAAGCTTAATTATTCTGGTGTTAGAAATTAAAATCAGTGAAAGGAGCAGATGTTTGTTGCTAATGGGGCCTAATACATAATGAACTTTAATTTGTCGATACATCAGCTGATGGTTGGTTGTTCTGCCTCCACGATTGGAATTGAATAGTTGATTAAAGTTTGGGAGAAGTCTCCGGGTGATTGTTGTTATTCTAGAGATTGATGGTGAGAACAGATTCCGCCGGGCGGGCGAACCGACGAGCACCAACAGTTATTTCAAAGACGCCAGCAGAACCGGAGATGTGAGGAACCGTTACTATTTGATGAGCCGAGAGCGTCTGCGTTTTGACGTCGAGTCAGAAGATAATTGGGTTATCTATCATCTATTTATACGTGGCGCCTTTCATCCGTAACTACGGAGACGAGAGTGACAGGTGCCACCGCACCGCAGGCGGAGGTGACTACGAGTTCAGCCGGCTCCCCGGCTGCCGTTCGAAGACGAGGGTGAGGACCCCCTCCGTGTCTGAGGTTTCTGAAAAATGCAGAAGGTCATGAGGTGGCACACATGCGTGATGCATTATTGATACAGACAAACGTAGCTGAGACCAGCGTCTGCAAGAGTTCTCTGGCC
Source organism: Macroramphosus scolopax (assembly GCA_901007825.1). Lineage (NCBI taxonomy): Eukaryota > Metazoa > Chordata > Actinopteri > Syngnathiformes > Centriscidae > Macroramphosus > Macroramphosus scolopax. Next base: position 58,232 of record CAAKHC010015747.1, on the reverse strand, counting down.
CTGATAGGAAACACTTTGTGTCTGTTGTGCCCTCCGTCTGCTCACCTGCCCTACTCTTCCTCTCCTTCCCCCTACGTGAAGAGAAACTCTTTGAGGTGTTGACGTATGAAGCCCTTCACGCGTCTCTCAGAGCCCGGTGTCATCCTGCCTTTCACCTTCAGAGACGGCCGAGCTCTTCACAGCATGTTTCCGCTGGCTGAGCAGAGAAATTGTGAGTGAAAGAAGTCGATCCGTCCAACAAAGTCTGTTTGATGGCCGAGCGCAGGCTGCTTTCTTTTCCTTTTCTTTTGGCTCAGACGAGACAAATTGCTTTCTAGAACATAAAAAACTACCTTGAATCCAGCAGAATATTCTGCCCTGGGATCAATGCAGCTTTAAGAGAGAGAGGTTGTTATCCCCTTTTATTATTTCAGAAATATTCCCTTCTTCCCATCAATCACAGGGATCATCCCAGATAGACTAATTCAATTTGTGTCCATGAAAAAAAAAAATCCCGGGCGCAGAGGATATCTGATGGCCCAGTAAAGCTTGAATAGGTTATCCGCCGCTGCCAGGGATTATTATCTCCTGTCTGGCTGACGTTCCCCTTTCTGATGCCATAGATTCATAACACTGAGAGCATCATTCATGGGCCCATCTAATACGATGAGGCTTGGAGATAACGGTGATTGCTGCAGGACGACAGGGTTCAAATCAAAGTCACCAACCTCAGTAAACCGGCCAGTAAGACGACTGGAAGCCCACAAACAGGGGAGACCAAATTTCATAATTTTTAACAGCACTTTTGTCTCTGCAGGACTTTAACGTGATAAGCAGCCGGGGAAAATCAGCCGGGGATCTAAAAACCCTGCTATTGATGTGTAATTCTTTTTAAGTGGGTCTCTGTGTAACCTGCTTCCTCGGGCTTCCGCGGGGAGACTCATCAGATGCACTTTGCGGGGGAAATGTTTTTAAATTAAGCTCTTCGTGGCTCCACTCGCAGGAGCACAGATTTGAATTTTCCCTGCTCCTCTTGAATCGCGATGAACCTGTTAATGACGTACTCGGATTCCGAGGCTAAATGAGAATTCTGTTTCATCGCCCTTTACAAGCCTGCAGCTCTCTAGCTTAGCTTGTGTGTAGCATTGAAATATTAGACAAACCCTCCAACGGCTTCAATCCACTGTACTTACTATTCCTCGACCCCGTGGATGGATTTCCTTCACTCTATTCATTCTGCAAAAAAATAGTAATGAAAATATAAAAATGCATCTGCGAAATCAGACTAATCTCACAGGAGGCAATCAGAGTAGATTCTTATTTCTGAAGGATGTCCCCAGATTGAACCCTCCACATTCGGAGCCTCATTTTTCTTTATTTTTTACTGCTTCAGTGTTATCTGTGTGCTAGTTTGGCTTTGTTTATCAGGGGGAGAACACACCCGCAGGGGTTACACATGCAATTACCAGATAAGTACGGAATTGACTTGATTTTCAGGTGCCTGAAGCCCATTTCATGCTCTTGATGGTTACAGATTCTGGTCACATCTACAACTCTGTGCACATTCTTATAGTTGGAATTCATGTCCATTAACCTGATGATCATCATTTGTTTTAGTTTTGACTTGTTACACCGTAGAAATCCTGTGATTGATTAATTTCAAGCATCCTTTAAAATATTTAATCCAGAACACGATTTAATCCATAAATACACATTGACTGCTGTTGCATCTAATTAGCCGGAGTGTAACAAGGAGCTTCCATGACCCGTCCACAGCCTCCAATTAGAGTCTGTGTTGAATGGCAGTGCCCCCCCCCCCCCCCCCCCCCCCCCCCCCCCCCCCC
>CAAKHC010015747.1:42678-56389 GCA_901007825.1 Macroramphosus scolopax | reverse complement strand
CCCCCCCATCTTCTCTCGAGTCAATTAGAACAGATTGAGCCGATCAAACTGAAGAAAGATGTGCAAAATGTCTCATTGTTGCGCACAGAAGCATCCCGACGTCCTGTCGTCGCTGCATCTTATCGGGGGCAGAAATCCTTGTTTTTATCTGTCGCTGTCGGAATGATAAAGAAAGCAGGCTGCATGCTTATCAGATGACGTGTGTCTGGATGCTTCTTGTTAATAGAACGGTCAATTAACGAGGGTGTCCAACACTTCCAGGGTGAAAAAAAGCCTTGCGTTGCATTTCAGCAGCTTAAAGGTTTCCTTCTCAAAAGTAGATGAGCTGAAGAGAACTTGTGCACATTGTGTTGATGACAGGCTGTGACGCCCATCGGCAGCCAGTCAATACAGAGTTTACTGCTGATGGTAAAAGAGATCATAGTAATGCATTTGGTACAAATTATCAAAACATTATGTTTATAGCGAGATGAAGGGCACATTAGTTTGACGTCAGTTCTTTGCCGAAGCTTCCTGTCGCAACACTTAGCGGATGCAGAGCTGCTATTTTTCTATCCCCGAGCAGATTACTGGCAAACTGTAAAAGCTATTGATCGAACGCTCCTCGAAACACACGGGGAGCTTTTAATTTGCTGTGCATTTATTGCTGTGGCTTAAGTGATTTATCCTGGGGGTTCATTAGCCTCATCCTTATGCGCGGCGTGTGAAACCCGGCACCTTAAGCAAGCCGCCTTTTAGTTCCCCCCCGGAGAGTTAGCAGAGGTAATCCAGTATTGTGGCAGACTGTACGGGGGAACTACTTCAGGGAGGCGTTTCCTACTCTCATGGAAATGTTAAATTATAACTATCCCCCTCTTTCTCTGTCCCCAGGAGCAGCCAGGGCTTCATGCATATGAAGCTGTCGAGGACAAAGGAGAACAAGTACATCCTCGGCCAGAACGGCTGCCCGTTCGACAGCGTGCCGGAGATCATCCATTTCTACTCCAGCCGCAAGCTGCCCATCAAGGGTGCCGAACACATGTCCCTGCTGTACCCCGTAGCCATCAGGACACTATAGTGCTCTCGGTCACCTGCAGGCGTCGGCCCCCCTGCAGCACTCGCTTTCCCGTCTTCCGGTTCCTCTGGATGGAGCTTCTGCAGGCTCGTAGGAAGACGAACCGTGAAACCCCCGAAAACTGCTGATTCTGACTCACCTCACCGGCTGACAGATTCCAGGCGTGTTTTTTTTTCTTTTTGAAGGCCTCCTGCACACCATCTCATCCAAAACAGACTCAATGTTGCAGAAGTCTTTACGATGATTATTCTATTTTATTTATGACAGACCACCCACTTCATGACGGACTATCTGAGGAACATCATTTCACCGACTCCTGAGCTGATTTCTCTTAGCACTTAGCGCTCAAAGAAAAGGTACACGACACGTCACTGGGATGTACCTTTTTTTATCATATACGTACCTTTTTTCTTGAGAAATGTGTAGGATAAAAAAAGTGTTTGGTTAGGCCCGATAGATACTGTAAGAGTAACTGCATTTCAAGGGGACCTGAAGATTGTAAGAGCCGTGTAAAGGAAGCGACATTTATAAGGCGTTTTTTTTTTTTGAGAGAATATTGTCCACATGAGCCCCAAACAGCGGCCGGGTGATTGAATAAACAGGGCCTTGAATGGATGAATGGTGTGTCCCCAGCTGTGCAGGAACAACAGGCCTGTAAACTGTGCAGACTGATCTCTCTATCTTGTCATAGGGCATGCTGTCTGCTATCCATCACCGGGCGGGTGGATCACACCAATGACAGTGTAAGTACCGCAGTGGTGAGACAGGCAGGAGAGCATGATGGATGGGTCGACCCATCCGACACAGTACAATTGGCTGAGGCTGGAGACCAGAGCCTGTCCAAATGGACCAAATTACCCCCGCTACCCCTGCTTAGAATGGCTTTGCATCGGGAGAATGGAACGCCTGCATTGTCTACCTCAGAAAATCAATTTCATTCGCCCATCTGCAGATCAATAGGTACAACGGGATTGCAGACATCCATCTGCCCTCTCTTTGACATTCCCCCTTAAAAAAAAATTGCGTCGTTAGTTTCGGAAATATGTTTGTTTTATAAACACAGTATTTGGACTTTTTTTATGACAATTCAGCAGATTTTTCCAAATCAGCAATTGTGTGTATAGTCACTAATATGATACGGTGTGATGTCAGTAAAAAAAAAAAATGTTTGGTTAATGCCTTATAATGCATGGGTCAGTCCGCTAGATCAGCTGATTTTCCAGTTCTGCTTTTAACGATTGTTCTGTGACTGTAATTTATTCTGGGGTAATTATTACTGATTACTGTTGCTCCTCTGTGATGGCCCGTCGGCCCCCACGCCCTCATTGTTCTGTGCCGATGTGATCGTGTTTTTTGGGACTACTCCAGCCTCTTTTTACTGTGGTGCGTTAGCAATTTTTTTTTTTTTTTTTTTGTTGTGTCAAATTCTGCTATAAATGCACGTTTGCCTCGGTGGCCTGACTCGGGAGTCACGAGTCACGGCGTCTCCTGACCAATGGGATTGTGAAGCCTCTCGTGAGAGACAATTGCGTATTCGTCGTCTGGACCAATCACAGCGCAGCCTGTTCAAACCCGGATAAAACACCTACCTTAATTCTGTCATACTTCCACTTGGCATTAAAAAATCTCTTCATCCTCCATCAGTACCAGATGTGCATACATGTGTGAAAGTGAATGAAGTATGCATGTGTACGGTATCGGTATGCATATGTGTGTTTTACCCTGCCGGTACAAACGGTGACTTGCTTGAACCTCTTTGGTTGTCGGAGCCTTTATTCCCCCTTCAAACTCTATTTTAGCCCCGTAAGTCAATAAAGTATGAGTCCATTTCTTCTTGTGTTCACTCATTAAGCACAATTCATTTTAGCAACTCGTGGACGAGATGTCTTTGAACCTGCTGCCTGTGCAGCAGCGTCCATACCAAGTTAAGCAACCACCAAATCAGTCGGTCGTATGAGTTGCCAAAGTGGTGACGCGGTTTGATGAGTAAATCCAAGGAAAATGAATTTGGCTCAGAATTTGTAGCTGCGTTAAGCGAGCGTTTTACCAAACAAAGTCAAATACATTCAGGCTCTGACTACCCCCCCACCCCCCACACTGTGTGCTATGCAAACCTAAACTGCAGTCATTCGAAGGGGAAATGATTGGAGTGTGTGCCTCCGCCAAATGTTGATGACAAACGCGATGGTACAAAAATACCCACCTCGGAAGAACTGTAACGACCTAGTTAGCGAGAAGCCGTGTGAAGTTAAGTTAAGTGGGATGTATACAGATGTTTATTTTAGCGGTGCAGCGAGCAAACAGACGGATGCCGTCCGATGTGAGGGTGTCTGATCGTTCCGACGAGGCCGCCGCCGCCGCCTCTGCAGCTTTACTAGCAAATAGTACGTCTTCAAAAAAAAAAATGGACCTATGTGTTTTCCCTCAGAGAGGAGATCCTAAGAACAAATGCAAATTAAATAAACTATATGTGTGATGTATCCCTGTTATGTCCCGAATGTTCCTTTTTTAAGTTTGAGAGATGTGTTGACAGTAAAGGCTCTTTATTTAGTTACTGCTGCTGCTGCTGATGATGAGTATTATTCTACTAGAGGAAAGAGCCGGCGCGTGATGGCCGCACTGCCTACGGAGAGGCCTTAGCTTTAGAGGAAGGGACAATGGGAGGTTTGGAGGGACGGGAGTTGTGAGGGAGGGATTCGCTGCAATCAGCAGACACACTCACAGTCACATATTTCTATTATGGGAACCTGAAAGAGCCCTTCTTCTCTGTCAGAAGTGTCTTAAAGTGTGTGTGTGTGCGTGTGCGTGTGTGTGTGTGTGCATCAGCCATTGATTTGCTCCCGTGTGTATCATGCGTATCACTTTACCGTGGTTTAATGGCATGTATGAGTTTCTCCTGTTTGTGTACATTTGTTTTGTGCCACGTATGTATGCACTACTATTAACATATCTCTGTACAGTCCCTCATGGCCAAATGTATATACTGAATGTATTGTATGGGGACGTGGAGGCATCCAGTTTAAAAACAAAAATAAAAAAATCGGGTTAATGAGTTACGTGTGTGACGCTTTGATGACCGGGCGCCGGGTTGCCATGGCGAAGCGGTTCCTGTAAAGGAGTGAAGAGCGAAACGTCGTCGGGAGTCAAGGACAGAATGCCGGAGCTATTATCAAGCCAGCGCTTCTCTATTGATCCACTTTGTAGCACAAGCCTGCAATCATTTTCTTTCACCCCGGTTCATCTCAGCGGCGTTCGCTTGATGTGTCTGCCTGCCTCTCCGGGCAAAAAAAACACAAGTAAAGCTTGCTTACATATTTCCTACAGTCAGCCTGATCTACTGATCACACCCCTGTTTGGATGACGGCAGGATTTTATGCACAAAGGCTATTTTTGTTTTCACATTGTAAATTAACACACATCGATGTCCTCGCTGTATGAAAGCCTCAAGTGGCTCAATCAGAGGACATTTTTTTCCTGCATGCACGGGTAACATCTGGATCACAGCTGTACTGCATTTTATTCTGTGATGTTGGCGCTGTGCAACTGTTTAGTCTCACAGTACTGTGATGTAGAAGGGAAATTTGAAGTCTCTTATACCCTGAAATCACTAATCCCTGTTGCATCGTGGGACGTCACACAAAACAACTGGCAACCATTCAGGTGGAGGACGGGCAGGGGGTTGATGAAAGGAAACGTTTAACATCAACAGCTTCGTCCTTTTTACGACTGCAGGAAGAGTCTGCGATGGAACACACATCGAGCTCAGCTTCTCCCCGACGGTCACACTGTGTCTCCAACAGCGAGTTGTTTGCAGCCTCTGGCCCATAAATCTGTGCAGAAAACCTTTTTTTTTTTTTTCTCGGCGGAGACATTTTGTGTGATTTTGGGACACTAAACAAGAAGTGGCCGTGCGTAATTCTAAGTTACTATAAGTAAAAAATCACAAAACGTCGCCACAAAAATGCAAAAAAAAGAAAAAAAAACGCTGGGAAATAGTTTGCAGGATATGCTGCCAGTTTTAGATGATACTTTTGGATTTCTCTTATCTTCCCTGACTCAATCAAATCCACAACTTCAAAACAAAACAAAATGAAGTTGCTATTTCAAGTTTCCAGTCCAACTCCCGGAGGATTCTGCCTGATCTTTGCCTCTTCCTCTGCTGCAGCTGTTCTCCTCCCGAGACGCTCCATCAAGGAGGTTAAAGCACGAGGGATGAAAGAAGCCTTTGTGGGCAAAAACACAAACGAAGAATAAAAGTGTGGCTTGAAAGCATCCGAATGGACCACAAGGGGATAGAATGGCCTTGTGGTCCATCAGTGGCTCATTTCATATTCCGCTCAGTCACGACGGACAGAAAGCAATCTCAGGTAACAGACCTTTTGTTAATAACACGCGAGTTGTCTCCTTTCAGGAAGACAAAAGGTGGAGAGATGACATTGCACCGACTATCCTCTCCTCCTCCTCTGGCACGTCTGAGGATTTTGTCCGGAGAGAATAGCGCTGCCATTGTTCGGGTTTGTCTGTGAAGGATTGATTAGAGGAGCTTTTCCACCACGTCTGGCATGCACGATTCCTACTGGCTTAACATATTGCCCGTGATGACAGGGTGCAGAACCTTGCTCATTACCTGAATCCCAGGTCACTGTGGGTGTAATTGGGTAGATTTGTGTCAGCTCCAAAGCTCCAGGCGCGATTCATTAGGAATGCATCTTTCTATTTTCCCCGGTGCTGATCAGAACGGCTCTTTCAGACCTGCCTTTGTGGCAACGTTAGAAGAGCCTTTTCACACTGTGACACTTGCAAAAAAAAAAAACTAAAACCATGGGTTGAAGTACAATCACAGTCACCAGGATCAAACATGTCATTACTGTGGCAGAGCCCCATGATGAGACCATATTCATTAAACACTAAAGAGGTGGGAATAGACAGAAACAAGGACGTGACAGCCTCTATTTTTCTGCTCCCTGTGGAACCTTCATTGTTGGTTGACGTGAGCCACCGGTGGCTTTCAGACAAGATTATAAAAGAAAACTAGCCCTGCACGCATGTCGGGGCGTGCAGCAGTCGTATCGTAATCGCCTTCAGCCGCACACCCTAATAGAAACTATTATTTTTGGGAAAGATCTATACATGTGGCGTGGTTACAACAAATCACCACTATGTGGCACTAGCAGTCATTTTTAGAACAGAAATGTCTTCAGGCTTTGACAGGATGATCAGAGTTATAACAAATGGCCAGTAGGTGGCGCTATAATGGTCAATGATAGCATTATGGATATCCTCAGGCTCTAAGTCTGATCAAACATGAACATTTTCAAAAATGTCCCACTATGTGGAGCAGAGTTATAACAAATAGCCAATAGGAGGCGCTATGGGAGTCATTATTGGAACATAGATGTCGTCAGGCCGGGGTTCTGACCAATCATGTGAAATGACATAAAGATACAGTTGTGTTCTTCATGGGGAGATCATTGAATCCGCAGCCCCGCCCCTTCCAACCCGTGTCATCAGAACACACTCTACCCCGTCATCAAGACCTTCTGGCTAAAGTGACCGGTCCGGTCATCCCACTCTGTTCAGTACGTCAAAGTTCAAAACAAGTCATTTCCTGTCACCACTAGGTGGCGCTATGACTGATAATCAATATTTCTAATCAAGTGCGTTCAGGTCGGGTCTCAAACATGTGAGGTTTGATGACGGTCCGACCATGTGCAGCCAATTTATAGCTGGTTGATTTTTGATGGCGAATGATCAAAATTTATGGCGCCGTAACATCCAGGCCGTGTGACGGAAACTCAAATCCTCCACAACTTCTCCCTGCTGTGCTCGGGCCCTAATAATACAAAAAGTACCTCTGTCCTCTTAAATCAATACAGGTCGTTCGGTTAGTAAGAGAAGTGACAAAACAGCTCCTTCTGCTCTCCTCCTCTTCAGCTTTGGTTGGATACAAAAGAGTGACTGTTAATATCAGGCCGGTTCCTCAGAGATTACATACAGTCAACTCTACTTAGAGGTGTGTTCAAGAGCCGCCGATAACAACTTAAATACGGTGGGTAATAACAGCTTTTTTCTATGACATTACTGTATGTGTGATGGCGTTTCCCACACTGTCCCTTTGTAACTCCATGTGGTGGTTTGCCGCAGTAAACAGCTAAGAATATCCTGTAAGCTGCAGCTTCATGGTTGGAGTGAGGCTGTGTGTAAAAACAGCAACCAGACGTGTATTTTTATGATGCATGTTGCCATAAATATCACATCTTTTTTATTATGGAGCTTGGAAAGTGAAGCACTAGAATAAGGTCTAAAAACTGAGATCAGCGCAGGAGCATCATTCAAACTTATTTAACTTGACGAGCACAACAGGTTGCTTTTTTTTTTTAAGAGCAACAGTGACATTTGCATTCACAGTGGCTCTACTGTGTGACCGTTTCCTCCACACACACAGTGGAAATTCGGAATGATCCCTTGGAGGCAGTTGGGAGGTGGAAATGGCCTGCAGGTGTGCACGCAAATAAAATGGTAATAGGACAGAAGGACACAAAGGGCTGTTTGGGTGCTGCGCTCATGAAAGGGAAATTCACTGATTGAGCCGTCACGTTCACAGATGCAGTAATAAAACTAAGCAGGGCAATTACTGTAGATGGAGAACAGTAGGCGGCTGGGGGGGGTCCTCCCGTAAAATACGGTGATTAGACATGAGACAAAGCAAATGTAGCTGCCTGTGATGAGGCTGGTGGGATGGGGGGGGGGAGCTCTGCTCGTGGTAAGTATGCGCTGACAAGAACAGCAAACATCTCTGGATGTTAATAAAACCTTATCGTTCCTGTTTTATCTTACAGGCTTTGACTACAAATAAAACAAGCACCTGTTAAATGCAGGTTCAACAGAAAAACATCAGAATACATTTCAGATAGAAAGAAAAAGAAACGGGCAGCAAGTCTGTGATTTAGAGTCGTGTCTGGGTGGAAAGGAGCGCCTGCATTTCCATCTAGTGGACAAATAAGGGAAGTGCATGCACCCTGAGTGGACCCTGAATGTAGCAGAGGTGGCATCAAATCCTTGTCAGAGTCCATAATAAATCACAAGTCTTAAAGTTTGGGTTTTGAGTCCTTAATGATTCATAAAGGATTCTTTACAAATGTAGTGACGTTGCAAATTTTACAGCCAACAGAGTAATCTTTTTCTGAGGGCCCCCGTGAGTACAGCATCCCTCATTAAACGTGCTTTCAGACTGCAACTCTATTAAGAATAAAACAAGGGTAAAATCAGCACAAACATAAGTTAATGATTAAAATTAAGTTTTTCACACCAACGTCCTCGGACACTTCAGAGACCACAAAACACCAGATTGTTAAGTGGGTCGAATCTATAGCGCCTGCTCTACCTCAACAGTACACAAATGTTGAATCATTCACACAAGCCTTCGCACAAGGATGGCCGAGGCTGCCCTGCAAGCTGCCAGGCAGCTTATCTAACCACGTTACTGCACGGCCCAAAAATAACTCACTCAGTGTCACCTATCAAATAAACAGGCAGACGAGTTCATGTGTGAATTTATTACAAGAGGGGTTAAGTCAGTAACAAAAACTATGTGGAGCTCACTTGTACACAGCTGCTTGTTCAAAGGAAAAAAGGCCATTTTTAAATCTCTTGTGTCATAATTTTCAGGCAGCAGGGGGGGGACAATGAAATCTGTACGAGCCTTATCTTCCTCTCTCCGTTATAAAAGAAACCTCTGTCCGAGGGGGTTATGGGCTCAAAGTCCTGGGCCTCCAGCAAATATGAGCTCGAGGGCAGCCTGGATGTCTCCATCTGTGGCCTGCAGCGCCCTCAGCATCAGCTCCTCATCCTGGATCCCCATGTCCCTGAGCTGCTGCATCTGGGACTGCCAGCGGCCCTGGCAGAACAAAAACACATTCAAAGACTGTTATCCAAAGACCACCTGCATCGAGAATACAAAAACACTCCACTCTGTCCTCACTGAGGCTCTGCATTAACTTTGTATCATCTTGCAGTGATACCACACAGATTAGACATCATTAAGTCTTTCTACAAAGTCTCACCTGTAAAGCAGACATGTTAGTGGCTTGTAAAGCTTGCTGTAGTGCCTGGCTGAAGAGATCATTACTGACCGGGGTTCCTGCTGGCATGGGGGCCACACCACTCGAGGGGTCCGCCTACAATGAGGACAGGAGGGTTAGGGAAGAGAAAAAAACCTAGGCGATCTGAGTTGAGCGGCGGAGGTGTTCGTAATACAAATCCTTATCTTATGTAGATTATTGGTTGAAGTCTGTATATCTCTTTCAAGATGTAAAAGAATCTCACTTGGCTTGCTGTGGTGGGAGTAACCGCACTGCTGTCAGGGGTGCTGGCGAGGGCCAGAGCTGTTGCTAGCTCGCTCTGTGTGATCGGTCGAGGTCCTGTTGCGCCGGAGTGACTCAGAGACACCGGGCGTATTTCTGCGGAGGCTCTGTTGGAAGGACCCGCTGGGCTCCCCTGGAACATACATTTAAAAATACATCAAGCCTGTAAGAATCATCAATTGATGTCTGACTTTAAGTATCGAGCTGATGGACTCACAGACTGGAAGTCTTCCTCATCGTCGGACATGCCCTCAAACATGAAGCCTCCTGTCAGAGAAAGAGACAAGAGAAAAAGATTGTTTGCAACAACGAACAACAGAGCAACATGCTGCAAACAAAACCATACCAGTTAAAACATTCCAATGCGTGAAAGAACCTACAGCTCGTATTTGTTTGTTACATTTGATCAAATTATTGATTCTTGTCAGCTTCATTTCAACTGCTCAATATTCCAGAACTTGTCAACAGCAGTTGTTTACAACTATTACAAACCCTCCCTCCACCCAAACATTTGTCCTTAACTGAACTACGAGTCCTTCTCACCCGGCATGTCACTGTAGGAGCTGGCAGAGACGTTGCGAGAGGAACTGGCACTGGACTGGGCGGGCATACTGCCTGCGACAGAGTGCAGCACCAGGATGATGGCATTGACGAGGGCTGGGTGGGAACTGATCAATCTATGAGAGGGGAAAGACAAGCTTAGATGTGCTACGCTCCCCTGATTATGTCATAACAAAAACTAATAACAAAAAGGACAAGCCACACTCACATGTCCAACATGTTTGGGTCTGTGAACTGCAGGAAGAGGTCTTTGTCTTGGAGCACACCTAAACATATTTTAGAGTATTAGGGGGAAACTCTTTGAATGATGCAATGAGATGGAATAACAGTGTTCACAAGCAAGAATTGGCTTTCCATGCGTAGTGGAAGTCCACCAGGTCTTACCTAGAGCGACTGGGTCCGACCTGAGCCCTGGTGTGGCCGCAATGATCTGATCTAGAGACTCTTTATTTGTCAGCATTTTATATACCTACCAGGAAAGGAAGCAGCAGAAAGTTGTCAGCAGTAGTAAAAGATTAGGGAAAAGTAGTATCCACTAATCATACATATCCTGCACATACTGTACAACACCCCATCAGTTGCCTTGGCAAGATCACTTCTGATTATTATACCGAACCATTCATCAAGTACAATAACAGCCCATGGCAGATTTGAATATCTAAATGCCTGATAGATGTTTAAAACATTATCTGAGTGCGGTGTTGTGATTTTAAAAATGTTTCCAAAATGACCCCATTTCCCAATTCAAGTGACACAAATGTCCATATCAGAACAAGTGAATGCCTTTTCCTATCTGAGCTATCAGCTTTACGGCTCAAGCCAACGTGCTGGTGGATGTATGACAACAGAAGACGGCAGAGGTTACACTTCCTTCGTCAGCTCAGAAAGTTCAACCTTCACCAGCACCAGAATAAAAGGTCTCAGCCAGGATCATTGATTCCACAGCGACACCAACACCTTGCTGGTCTAGAACCAACAACTTGCATCACAGGTTGGGGGCAGGATCATTATGTAAAGTAAAAACAATAGAAACACACTAGCCTGTGCTAAAGGAAACTGGTTCTTAGAAGGTTGGAAAGTTTAACCAACTCTGCACCAGCAGTAGCACAAGCCCAGAACTAGCACTAGGATTGCGAGAACCTATTGACAGAAGAAAGAAGACGAGCGTGCGTCTTCAACTTACTGAGTCTCTGTAGGCAGAGTTAAGGGAGTGTAGAGCAGCATGGAACACCCTGAATTCCCTCGCCGCAGTTGCTCTGTTCACAGGCTCTGGTGAAGAAAATACGTATAAACATATTTTTATACATTCATACCTGTGTTCACAGCATTTTACATTTATTATCAGTAAAGGTTACAGCAATTCTTCATAGCTAAAATGACACATAGACATACCTGAATTGCTCTCAGGATCTGGCCAAGTCTTTTTGAGTATGTGTAAGGTGGATCCCGGTTGAATCCCACAGGCATCCAGAGTAAGGTCGTCCTTAAGTTTACGCCCACAGTGGACCAGCTCTGGCACAAAATATGCACACAGACCAGACATTTTAAGGGTGGAAACGATACATTATGGAATCTCTATAATTTATGGTGGAGAAGTAACATACATACCTATAAGTTCGGGGTCTGGGATGGAGTCAGAGAGCTGAGCTGCAACAAGTTGCTTTAGAGTAGCTACTCTGTATCCTCCAGGTGGAACATCACCTGGCATCATCTCTGGGAAGTGAAAGGTGGATTTGGACTGATCCACCAGCTTCAGGGACAGATGCCAGTCAGTAGAGGCCATCTCCATTCACACAAACAAAATGTAGTGTTATGATGGTGGAATAAACAATAGTTAATCAGTAATTACAACTCTCTGCTTGGGATAACGACTATACGTTTTAATTCCGTATGGTTTATTCGGCAAATTGGAATACCACGCTTTAGTCCAAACTGCACAAAATCACTGACAGACGTCACCATTGTTCCTTTGTTTTAAAGAGGGGCTATTCGAAAAGCCTCGTATTAGCTTAATACTTATCTTTTGCGGGGTGGTTTGCCATGAAACCCGATGTTATTGTTAGCAAACCTGCTAAAATGCGGCTAGCTGCTCAGCGTTCGTTTAAGAAAGCAGTGTCGATCTACCAATTTAATATTAGCTATTATTGTGTTGGCATAACAGGTCTACTACAATCCACTGACACTGTTATGGATACCTGCCGCACAGAAAGGCACTCTAATTGCACATATTCGAATAGAACTGCACACTCACCATCTTAATGTTGACAGTCAACTCGCTTCCTGGGTTTAGTCACGTGGCTATCGTTGCGTTTACGTCCAATGTTGAGAGAAGGGAACTTTTAACTCTCTCGTTTCACTATCGCGGACACACCTCTCAATACAAAGACATAAAGACAATTCACGTTACTACGCCAACCTAAACAATACGTATAAATCACTACATGGCGTGGATGTGTCTTACTTCTTTTAATTTGCTTATAACGTATCTACTGTTTTACGGATGCCCCAAAATAATTTCCTGAAATGTGATTCCTGACAGAAGTTTAATGATCTGTCTATGAGTCGATACAATCTGTGTATAAAAATAAATAAATAAATAAATAAATAGAACAATTTAGACATAATGGTAATAGCTGTAGTGGTGCGTTAAAGTACACGAGTCATTACATGCAACTCGTATCGTATTTTTCTCAATCAGTAGCAACCAAACACGGTAAACACTCGAGAGTTCATGAAATAGTTAACTCGGGGGTCGGGACACCGGCAACTCGTTCCCCCCTCAGGATGACATCACTGCTGGACAAAGCAGCAAGGAGTGGTTTCTGTAAGAAGAACCGTCCCAAAATCAATGGGACGTACCCACGCACTTTAATAAACATACCAAAGCTCTACCCACCGACACTAAAAAACTGGTATCTCGTCGGCAGCAGTTTTTGTAGGTGCTTCCCTGTAAGAGGAATGATCTGCTCTGGACATTAAAAGCGGCCGTGCTGGAAAGAGAAAAGAGTCGCCGCCTCTGGATGGTTGGGGATTTTTTAAGTGTCTCCGTCCTGACATGGTAAGCCCAAAATAAACTCCTTCAGAACAGATGTAAGCTAGCAGACATGTTAGCTGGACCACAAGAGGAGATGAAAAATAAACTTCGGTTATTTTCAGCAACAGCTGGCTAATGGACTCTATGAACTTAGTCAGGAAAGGGGACTTTGTATTATTCATGTCATATCTTATATGTTCGTAGTTTTACATGAAAAGAAAGGCCTGCTAAGCTAGCGCAAACTATTTGGCAGATGAAGCTTATAACGTTTTTTTGAATGAAATAAAACTGTCTGCGCCCCCGTGCGGCAAAACGTGAACACTGCAATCAATTTTATTATGTACTCATGGAAAACCAGTCATGGAATTAAAGTTTTGGAAAAAGTTATAAAGTCAAAATGTTTTTGAAATGATATTCATAACTACCTGTATATTAAAGTGTATGAGGTTCAATTAAGACCTAGAAATGTCTTTATTGGTTAATCTTAGTTTACTTAGATAAAAGTAATCATTCATTTTAGGTACATTTTTATTATTATTTTCATGTGTACAAAGGGAACTTATGGCCTCATAATATTGACTGAGAGGCTTGGTTAAAGTTTATTGGTAAAAATAATCTTGTTGTGTATCTTTATTTGGTTTTAGAACCTCAACCACTAGAAATGGGGAAACTGTCTAGAGCACGAAACAGCTACCATTC
>CAAKHC010015747.1:0-42658 GCA_901007825.1 Macroramphosus scolopax | reverse complement strand
TAAAAGTAATCATTCATTTTAGGTACATTTTTATTATTATTTTCATGTGTACAAAGGGAACTTATGGCCTCATAATATTGACTGAGAGGCTTGGTTAAAGTTTATTGGTAAAAATAATCTTGTTGTCACGGCCTAGGGTCACCGGACAATGAGGGAGGACGGAGGCGTGATAGGATAACAACAATATTAAGGTTTATTCAATAAACCAACACTCAAAAGAGAATAACACAGCCTAAATAGTAGATGGGAAGTAATCAGTAATCAGTCATGGGGTGCGGGCGTGTGTTGCATGTAGGTAATGTAATGAATGCATGTTGTATGTAACATCAAACACAAGATAAACTATTCTAATCGGCGGCAGCAGGTTCAGCAGTCAGGTGTAGAGCGTGGCGCAAAGCGACCGAGCACCGGAACCAGGAACCATATATAGCCTGTGCCCTCGGTGGCCCCGCCCACTTCCTCCGTCCTAATTGGGAGACAGAACATACACAGCAAGGCCTTGCGGCCGTCACACTTGTTGTGTATCTTTATTTGGTTTTAGAACCTCAACCACTAAAAATGGGGAAACTGTCTAGAGCACGAAACAGCTACCATTCATGTGATTTACATTTCCTGTCTTTTGACAATGTAATGATGCAACCATGTGATGTCACAGCGGTCAATAGTTGGTGATCAGAATGGAAAAGTCTTTTCCTTTATAAACATGTCTTCGTCAGACTTTCCTCCTTGTGTGAATGACGATATATTTTTTTTATAATTCAATCAAGAAAGAGGAAAAATGTCATATGGAAAATGAATATATAAGTTTATAGTTCCCTGTGGTTCAGGGCTTTCAAGTAGTTTTCATGAGGTTGGCATAGGAGATGCTTCACTCTGTACGCTGCCATGCTGAGGAAGCTTCCTGGCCTTATCTCCTGCTGGTTCAGCTGTGCTCCGCTGGCAGGTACAGCTTCCTCTGGGATGTAGAGGATGTAGTATTTACCACCCTGACAACTTGTGTAGGAAGTGATTACTGATATAATGGAGCAATAATGTTGTAATTTGACAAGATGCTGTGCTGTGTTATTGCTGGAGGGATGTGATTGTGGCTTGAGACTGTAGGCAGATGATAGTATTATTTCATCTCCCTGTTATTGCACATATATATCAAGTTGCTATACGATAAAGGTTATACTGATTTGCCCCCCCCCCCCCCTTCCCGTGGTTATAAAAAGGCAGGAGGCTGGAGTCTCCTTGACATTGCATTTCTAACTGCTGCTCTTATTCAATAAGTCTGGCTTTGTGAAAACGCTCATCTGTCTTGTAGTTCTCACTGCCTTTCCTGATAATAACAACACTGACTTTTTAGCTGTAAAAATGGTCTTTCAACTTTGTAAAAGTACAATTGACCTCTTTGCTAAGTCCCTCCCTGGAGCAGCCGTCGTCCAATCAACCGTCGTTAGCAACCGTAACTACGCACCTGGAGGTTCTGCTGTGCAAGGACATTGTTGTTTCTGTATGTCGTATGTTTGTCCTTCCCATAAATGATCAAAACATTGGATTACTTCAGCTTGTATTTGGACCAGTGAGCCTTTCCCTGTATTTTAAGGTCCAATTGCTATTCATCTAGACATGTGGAATACCTGATTTGAGGGGTGCAAAGCTTGACAGACATAACAGTAACCAAGTGGGGCAAGACTTAGTGAAGGGAACATTTTTAGCTCTCAAAGTGTGAGATTGGAGTAGCGCCACAGCTCCTTTGCACTCCAGTATTTTTTCCATTTAAATATATTTTGACTCAAGGACTTGGCTAATTCAATTTCCCCATTCTGCACATCAGTCATTTCTTTGAACAGCTGTTTTTGTCCTCCCATTCAAATATCCCTCAGCTCAGAATTTATGCATGTGCTCAACTCTTCCTTCTCCTGTTCACACATTTATTCCTTTTCTGAGAAAAGCAAAAGACGTTTAATAAAGTAATTGACTTAACGAATGCACCCGTGGGAGGGTTCGCCACTGCTCCCTAATGGATCTCGTCGTCTCACTATAATCCCATGATGCAATTCTTACTCGATGGGACAGGTGTCTCCCAGGTTGGAAATGTCCCCCATCATCATGGGTTGAACGGTTCCCAATGGTTTGGAGATCTGGATAATAACACCAGCCATATGCCGTCAGAGATTAGGGTCCAGAGTCAGATTCATTATCCTCCAGCATGAGGAGTGGACTCAAGAGCAGGACCATCAGTAAAAGGACAAACCGTTGTGGTACATAAGCCGTGGAAAATTGTGAGTCTTAATGTCCTGTGATACTTCAAGAGTTGTGATTCACTGCTGCGATATACAGCAGTTGAGTGCTTCATTTGTCTTTCCTCTGACCTCGGTAATAAGCTTAATAATCCATAGTGCCGTGTCAAGATGAAATATACTGGTGATAATGGCTCAAAACCTGATGACCGATGACTAAATAAAAATCAAGACACTCCAACCGTCCAACAGTCTTTCAGTGACAATTATCCTTTTCCCGTTAATGGACTTCATCATTATTGATGTCATGAACAGCATTGCATCCTTTTAGAGCAGCAGAATATAACGATGTATCTGTTTTTCTTTATAAATCATTAAGTTTGTTTTGTTAAAATATTCTTTCAGCTTGTTTTGATCTTCTCACATTGAACGGAATTGTAAAAAGTTGAATTGGGAAAATGAAAGGGAGAGAAAAAAAAAGGGTTTACTTGCTGGCGTCGGGGTCGGTAAAGTACTTGAGTCATCCAGTTAAAAATCCTTTGATGGCTTCCTGGTGTCCGGACAACACAGGCTGAGTCAGACTGTGGTTTGCTGTGTTGGCCTACTTCAGGTCGTGCTATCAAGAGGGAAACTTAGAGGAAAGTTTCCATTTCTGCCTGCCTCGCCTCGCCTTCATCCACTGTTTATTCCCGTTAACGATCCTCTGTGCAGTAAATAACCCACATTCTCTGGCTTTGAGGGGTAAATATCTTCAAATAAGGTTAGCAGTGTCTTGAATTGGCAGACTAATGTGTTCTGAGGGTCCGGAGAGAGAAAAGTGGCGAGCTTCGCTGTTATGGTAACTTTGTGATGAGGTTCGACTTTTTCCCACATCCTCTCTGCTGAAGTCATAAATGGAACCTCATGGAAAAAAGTGTTGGTTAAGACGTAAAGTGGAGCTACAGCTGAAAATAATTTTCAAATGATTCATTGTAAAACAGCAGCCTCTATTGTATCGTACTTCTACATCATCCGTCCAAAAAAGGTTGGACTCAAGACGATTAGTACACACATGTATCCCCTGGTGGGGAGATTCCTGCCCCACCAAGAAGTTACAGCAACATAATGTGACTATTTCATCTTAAAATAACTTTCTTGAAATCATTTCGATGCTAAATTGTCTTATAATAGTTTGAATGGAGGCTCTTCCATTCTCCCTTCTCGCCTTGACGCCTGTTATTGTTGCACTTATAACATCATGTGACGAGGCAGGAAACCTCAGTGGCGCTTTACGGTACTAGAATCTAGCTCAGCCTCGTCAGTACGTCATGGCAGAGGAAAAATAAGGGGCTGATGAATAAAGCTAAGAAAAGGTGAGATCCTTAATAAGTAATAAGATCAACTGTAAGTATAAAGGACGTCACAGTAGAACCAAATATCTCTTTACTTCGTATTAAATCATGTTTCCGTACCTCCATGTCAGTTCATTTTTCTCCTTCAAATAATGTTGCAAGTAGTGCGGCACTCTCCCCGCCGACATATCAACAGAATAAAATGCACCAGCATCCTGTTATTACCACTTGTGCCAGCAGAGGCTGCTGCTGCGCAGAAAAAGCTACCTTATGTTACCTAAAGTGTTCAGGTGTGAGGACCCTACATGGTTAAGTGCATCACTTAATAAGGTTATGTAATAGTTTATTTGGGTTCACATAAAACAGTTCCAATATGTAACAATGAGCTCTTGAACAGACTCTCGGCAGGCCTGACACACTCTCATCTAGCCGTGCCAAAGGATGTGCTTCCTGAGTCTGACCAAAACAAAATACAGTCCAGCAGCAGCATCTGTTTTGTATTAGTTTCATGACAACACTGAACATTCAGCCTCTCTTCTCAGAACGCTCAAGACACACCTGATACTGTGATACCATTGTGCCAGCTAATAACCATCAGCAGTAACCACAGCTCTGTTTTAACAGACACAACAAAGACCGCAAACTCACCCCGAGACAAACACGTGACCTCCAGACACACGGACACTGAGACGGAGGCGCTTCAACCATCACTTCCTCCGGGATTGTTTAAATTCTTTTACGAACAAAAACATCTAAATTTGCCAGGAGAATTATTTCCCATAAAAATTCTGCACATAAAAAGCTTTTCCCAGCCGCAGCGGTGGACGGATCGTCGGAGGGCAGACAGGAGGATGTGGATAACTCATCCCGGGGAAATGGGAGCAGACAGGAAGCATACCTCTGTACTATTGCTTTTATGTGCTGGAGAATGATGTGGCGCTAAGTCGTTTATTGACGGGAAACCAAATGGTGTATGAATGCTGGTAGACTTACCCGTCTCTACTACAAGTTATGGGATAACAAAAATGATAAGAATATATTAAAATCTGATATTCCAACGACAACTTTTTTTTATTCATGTGCTATTTCATTTATTTTTCTGGTCTTCAATACAATTATAATCAGACTATTATACATACAAACCCATTTCTCGATTTTGTATAAATGTGAGTTGAATTGCTAAGCGTTGCACGGACCCACCTACTGTCAGATATGTTGTTTCTTTCTCACACAATTACCTTTGATTTCCCAACAGCCTGTGCTTAAGGACGTACTGTATGTTGCTTTGTCTCGTGGTGTCACTGTCTCCACCCACCTGCGAGAACAATCAGGCGAACACAAAGACACCGAGGCCGTCCCTCTCCGTCTCTGTCACGTCCTTATTACCCTCCAGTCCTCACATCTGAAGTATTGCACCATATTGTTTTACTGTCATTCTGTATAATGTCTGTGTTTTTTTATCCCTGCAGCTCTGCGTCTGAAGAGGTTGACCTGCGGTTTGGATCCGGCCGAGAAGATCATGCTGTCCCTGCTGATGCTGCCCGTGATGTTGGCTGTCCAAGCTATGGGTGGGTGTCACCTGCCACTGCCTGTTAAACAACACGCCCTGCACGGCCTCTTAATCGTCCCTCTTTGGGGGGCGTCACTGGGCGAAACAATGGTTCAAATGATTCAAATCTCAGAATGATGTTTCAAGGTTGGAAAGTTATATAAGTGGACCTGACAATGGACCTGATTATCAGAAAGTTCCAGTGAGGTAGTAGCAAAAAGTTTTCCCCTCTAAGTCATTTAAGTTCCATTGTTTTTCAACTCCTAACTTGACTTTTCCAGACAGATGAGGAATAGAGCTCGGGGCAGGGGTGAGGCCCTCCATGAAAAACTGCTGCCAGGGCATTTTTTCTTCTCTGCTGTGTGACTCAGGACGAGTTCTGTGAAAGTCATCCTCTTATATTTATAACACCGGTGGTGGTTGATGTTGCAACTGAGGATTCATTATTCACATGCTCATAAGTTTCACTTCTGCTGAAATGGTGCTCAAAGAAAAAAAGTGTCACTTTAAAACAAAAGAAACAAATAACCCCGGCTCAGTAGATGAGAAAGGGATTGAACGTGTCAACAGCAGGATCAACACTGTATATATTTTACGGCTCCCCTTGTTCCCAGTTGGTGTTCGCCTGACACGTACTTTAAATTAAAATCCCTTTAGTGGGTGATATTCCTTTTATTTATGTACAGCCTGCAGATGAAGCAGGAAGTCCGCCATGAAGGATTTCTTCTGAATGCCAACAGCGTCATGTTCAAATGTCGGCTCAACATACTTTGGCTAACCCGCAAAGTTCACAAAGAACTTTAAGCGCCCAAAACACCATCATTTAAAATGAGCTATTATTTGCCTTTTCTGCTCTCTGGTTGAGCTGACACAACCTCCTATCGGCTATCAGTGGCACATTTCAATCTTGACTCAGTGGACCTAAGTGTCTTCAGTGGTTCATTAGGGACCTATTCCCTCCCAGCGCAAATGGGCCTCCAGCCTGCTCATTACTGGCGATGTGGCATCCACTGCCTCAATCACTCCTCTCACCGGGAGGAAAAAGGAAGGAGGGGGTGTCGGAGACTGATGGAGCTCTTTAACTCACAGGTAATGGGCTATTGTAGCTCATATAATGACTCAGTTTCTTCCTGCTAACTGGAGCACTAAGTGAATTAGTTGGAGTGTAGTTGGATGCAATAGCCTGTACATGTAAAGTAATATGATGATCCAAAAGCATTCTTTAAGGAGCTGATTATTTCATTTAATGTAATATCGTAGCCTGATCTTAGTCACGGTGGTCCACCGAGATGAGTCTGTCAGTGGCCCATGACGATATGTTGAGATCAGGGAGGTCGATAAATAAAAGCCAATATTATATTGCTTTTCATGTGCATCTGATTTATCAACTCCTAACAAATGCTGAACGTAAATGAACATTATTTTGCACACATTTTATTGTTTGCATTCTCTATTTGCCTACATGCAGTGAACTTATAGTAATATATGAAAATACACTTAAGTCAAGGTGAAACTAAACTTTGACAGAAAAGAACATGAATAACAATCAGCAGTTATCTGCAGATAGCAGCATCTCCTTGTTTATTAGGGACAATGACAATTTCTAAACTAACATAAATGAATAAAAAAAAGTACGCTGACAGCGTTCAGTAGAAACACTTTCTGTTAAATTGCATCCTGATAAATCAGCTTTATTGGCCGGGTGTATGCATACAAGGAATTTGACTAGTTTTTTATGTTGCTCTCGATGTAGGAAGAAACGTAACAGACAAGAACAAGGCTGAGAAATAGAGTTAAAAGTAGACGAGACTATCACCGTCCTAATTAAGCAACATTTTACAAGTTATCGGTGCATTTCAGAACAGCACAGACATATTTCATGCTTTTATTTTTTTGTAAATTAACAGTGCATCCTGATTTCTTTACCAATACGGCTGCAAAAACAACTGATAATTTGATTGCCTGGTTTAGAGGCTTTAGGTTCCAAAAGGAAACCGTACAGGATCAGATGCACAGTTATAGTGATATGAGCAGCTCCGCGTCTGTGATCCGGGGCCTCTGAGGTCTCCAGGTCCCTCATCAGGACTAGTGGCTCTTATCTTCCACATATTAAACCTTGTCATCGCTTGATAACTCCGACAAGTTCCCATGTCAGCAGACGTAATTAAATTTCCTGGTTTCTGACAACATGCGTCGCCGTCTCGTGTAACCGTTTGCAGAAGAGAGGACAGCACATGACAACGCTGTCACTGCCAACACTGAAACAGGAGTCGGGTGATGGATCGACCCCTCCCTGTGATGTCACCCATACAAGCACTGCAAAGGAACATTTTAGCTTCAAAACACGGTTGAGGAAAACAGACGTGCGGAGTGTTTGCACGCTCTGGCTTTGACTGTTGATCCTACCGTGTGTTTGTCATAGCTTATTGATCTTTTCCTTCGTGGTTATAAGTGTCAACAACAATGCATAAATTGTCAATGTACAGTAACGGCTGAGCCGCAGGCATAGCTTGAGTACAGTAACATCACTTGCAGCACGGCTCACAGGAGTGGCAGCCAGTGGCAGAGCTAACAGGAGGTTGTCTAGCTAATTGTTTGTTGTTGTCATACTTCCTGTTAAGTTAGCAGGCTGCCAGCGTCGGCTGTGTACAAGCTCTGGAAGAAGATTGTATTCATGCAAACGCGAAAAAAAAAAAAAAAAAAATTGAAAGCTGACCTGATTTCACTCTCAATGACGGGAGCTGTAAGGTAATTCAAATTAATTAGCATAATTGGATAGATTGCATCTGGTGTAGTCGTCGGCAGTCACCCATTATAGCAGAACCCCCACCCCCACCCCCACCCGGAGCATGAAAATAGCCCACTCATGCCTGCATCTCTGGTGCACTTTTTTAAAAGTCTGATAACTATGAATGTCCTCTTCCTGTCCTCCTTTTCTCTTCACAGCAATTGATTCTACAGAGAGGGGACACTTTAGCCTGTGCAGAAATTCAATTTAGGGTTATTACCCCGTATCAGTAATGTTCTTGTTAATTTGATTGCGTCCAGTGAAGTATCCTTTTAAAAACAGTCGAGGGCAGGCTCAACAAAGATTGGTTTCGCCGCAATGCATACATAATGACCAGTCTCTGTTGGCGTGCCTCTGTCTCACTGTGTCCCAGCTTGTCCCCCCTTGGTTCCATTGAAACAGAGTGCATTAGCCAACAAGCACCTCATGATTATTTCAACAAGTCCTAAAAATGTTTCCTTGTGGGATTGTTGAAAAATTGATTCTGGTAATATGCCGCGATTGCAGTTCTGGAGGGGAAAAAGGGGGGGCGTGGAGCCATATGTGGGTCGGCTGTGTGTATGATGGGCTGTGAATAATGGGCTGAGGAGGGGATGCTGATCTGTGCTTGGAGAGCATAACCACGGACTGGCTGGGAAGGCAACACAGCAGCTGATATACAGAGACCCCGTCCTCCAGGGTGTTGCGTCCGTGATGCGGCAGCGGTGATGTCAGATGATGTGCAGCTGGCCCTCACTTAACCTCCCATTACTCCTGATGCATGAGCTTGGAAAATGAATCAGCGAGTGATGTGAACCTGTGAAAACATTTCATAAGGTAGCAGCCGTAAAACACATCACTTCATCACTGAGTTCACCTCTTTGTCTTATCATCAACTCTACCGGGCCCCTCCCTAACGACGGCCCTAGTATATATAAGGAGGTTTCGCATGGCAGGGACTCGGGGGTCAACACGTGCATGATTCGACCACCGGATTCACTCTTTAGGACGTCTTTCAGGGCCATATTTTGGGAGGGAAATAGGTACCTCCTCTAATGTATGCACGTCTGAGCAGCCTTGACAACCTGTCTGTCCGGACTGGACTCATGAGTCAGACCACTTTGTGACACACTGATGTAAATTCCCAAACTACAAGAACTACATATCAACGGAGGGAACGGATGGTCACTATCGCTTTAATCTATAACATCTTCTAGACACTTAATATGTTGGATCCACTACAAGATAGTGCTATCAGAGGGGAAATGGGTAAGGAGAGGGTGTAGGAGGTGCTTTGAGAGAAGGCCCGAGACCCTGCGGCTACCTTGAGGTGCTTCCCTGACTGCCGCCCCTCCCTTTTCCATCCACAGCCTCCTGCTCATCAAAGGTCCTCTGACTTTCAGGCTAGTAAGCCAGAGGCTTGCCTTTATCTGCCCACTGTTCTTCAGCAGTCGCTATTATCTGACTGCCGGAGCCCATTAACAGGTTATTGACGGGATATGAGATGGCTTGCATCTATAAAGGGAGCGAGTCAGATAGGGAGCAAAAAAGGGAGAAGAGAAAAAAAAGGACAATAGCACAATAGTGGGTCCCATCTTGATTTATGACACTGCTGAAAATAAAAGCAAGTCAGACAGAGTCCTTGTCTTCTCTATCTGCCATCACCTGTATCTCTCCCTGAGCGAGGGCACTCACACTCCGTGATGATTTCCTCCGGCAAAAAAAGGGCTTATGTTCAGAGCTTAATGTTGAAAGTGACCCCTTTACACTGCAGAGGGTTTAAACTTCCATATAATCTCATCCAAAGTGTGCCTCTTTTCACCGAGAGGCCATTTGAAAACCACCACTCACTCTCACACACACACACACACACACACACACACACACACACACACACACCCACACCCGTCAGGTCGCTAATTTTGAATCAAATCATGCTCATCGTGCAGGCTCCCGTTGCTTCCTTAATGTTTCCCAGATTATATATATATATATATTTTTTTTTTTTTTCTAATAGGAGTATTATGGACATCTGCTGAAAATCAAAAACTATCTTTCCCTACAGACTTTGTGCAGGAATTGGTTAATGTCATAAGAATAATCGCTATGAAAAAAGGGCTCACGGATCCTTTCAGCAAACATCCTTTGATGTTCAGGTGGTGCAAAACGTCCAGAATGAAAATGTGTTTGGCTGCAATTACATGCATCAACAGAGGGGGGCAGAATTGTAAAAGCCTATTTATTCAGGTTGCCGTCCTGCCCGCTGACTACAACCTCCTGTCTTTGCAGTCGGTTACCTTGCTGAGTCAATATTACCCCTTCTGGATTTTCCTCATGTGTTGAACTCATATCCATGTTTCCTCATGTGTCATTTATTGCTCCAGGACTTCACACACACTCTTTAAACATGTGTACATATTGTGTTCAGGTGCAGGGCTCTATTGATTGTGTAAATAACTCTACTCACTGTCTATTATTGAACACTTGTTATTATTGCTTTCCACGAGGGTGAGACTGTGAGGCACTAATATGTGTGTGTGGTGGACGGTATCGAACGACGGAGTGTTCAAGTGTAGTTCCACTGCTGCTTGGTTGAGCTGTAATTCCTTTATATCGAAGCGCATGCAGAAATGCATGCTGGACACGCATGCAGGCATCTGAAGTCGAGGCTTTATGACAATAATCTCCGTAGAGAGCTAAAAGAAAAGACTTGAACGGTGAGGTCGAGCCCACTGGTGTGTGTTGGCCCTTTTTGTGTGTGGACGCCACAGTGGTGTCGCCTGCGACGTGTGTAGTACCGTGTACATGTGTGTGTGTTTGTGTATGTGAGTGTCACCTCTCTGCTCCAGAACAGCTTTGTAACAGCGTCTCCATTGTAGTGTCAGAGTACCTCGTGTCCAATTCCTCCGACTGTGCTGCTGTGGAGCTGTCAGGAGTCATACAGGTGTAGAATATCAATGTGTTCTCTGGCCTTTGGTTGTCTGTTTCTGGGTGATAGTGTTTGTGTGTGTGTCAGAGGGGGGCGTGTAATGCATACAGTATGTGTGAATGACTTAATATTGTTTGGATTGTATACTGACGACACCTTTGATCCTGCCTATCCATGCCTAAATGAATCAATACTCTCTGACACAGTGATTGTAAATGTACACTGACAGCTTGGGGTTCTTATATTCAAAAACAAAATTACATCACATATGAAATATACAGAAATAGAAAAAATCTAGCCGGCACTCTTAATTAACTTTTTTGATGCAGCAGGAATTGTTTTTTTTGTCGAACCTCAGACAAAATATTTCCTTTATTGAAACCATCTTACAGTTATCTCCAAACGTAACGGAAATATGCCATAATTTTGTTCATAAAGATCCACACAGACAGAAAAACAAACAAACAGAACCAATCAAAGAACAATAACCTGCACTTTCCTTCAGTCTCAGCCTCCAAGCTCACGTCATGTAGCCAGCTAGCATAAGTGCCTGCAGCTCCTGCGGTACCTTGCTCACCTAAGCACTACGGAGAGAGGCGTGACAAGGCGGCGGTTCGTCTCCAAAGCAGAGTGGAGAGCAGTCTGAAGATCACTTGAAGACTTTCCTAGCCGGCCCCGTGCTTCGCTGCTAAGCGGGGCCTGTTGCCAGCGTGCAAAAGGCTGTAATGAGTTTATTTCATGTCTGCTGTGAAAGTACCCGTCTCTGTCTCACAGACACTCAAACAGAGCTGTGGCCCATAAACACAAAGTGCAGCGTATAAATCCCCACAGCCTGACGTCTACCAGCCTGCCCTCTATGGCTTCTGAGCATCTCTTTATCGAGAGGGGATAAAAAGAGAAGCGAGATCCTCACTTACCCTCTGAGAAAACCCCTTAGGCCTGGTTACAAGCTGCAGCCCACCCCCCTCGCCAAAGACCACTTGTATTATTATTATCTCTAACCTCTGCTGCATGCACTTGTCTCTTTGGGGAATGCACGTTCTTCCTAGTGCAGATATGATCGGTCATCCGCTGTTCAGTACATGTTTGCTGTAAACAACAGGAGATCCGAAGAGAACAACCACGTGCCTGCGCGGCTTCATGCTTTGGCACTTCACCTCTGACGAATAGGACATCAGTGGTGTGGTTTCCATGACGTCAGCTGGCCTTGCGTGCCCTCCTGTCAGAACCCCTCCCCTTCACGCGATGCAAACTGCTCCCTTTGGGTTATCTTTTTCCAAATGCAAGTCCCTACACAAGGTCCCCGTGTAGGCCCTGCAATCACCCAGGGCCTTCGAGCGAGTGGTAGGTCACGACTTAAAGAAGCAGCGAGAGTAAGAGGGCGGAGGAGGAGGTGTTGAATGAGAAAGGGGAGACTCTCTATCTCCCTGACATGGCTCTGGTCTGTGTTGAAGAGTTAGAGGGTGGCGCTTCACCACAGCCTCTTCCCGGACTTGTTTCCAGATATTATCTTTAAGTGTGAGCTTGATGCTGGCCGCTCTCAGTTCCCTCTCTTCCCATCCCCCCCCACCTTCCTGTATGAACTCAGTGGTGTGAGTCATCCCAGGCTGCTTGGGGAGTGATTTAATTGCTCTCTCTTCTCCTTCCTCAACATGCACATCTCGGAGGGGGCTGTCACTGACCCTCAACTCGTACAAAAAAACACCAGCGACCTATTCATTAGCGCAAAGGTTGGGCCGCCACCAAGTACATCAGAAAATACACACTCCAGTACTGTGCACAGTTATCCCTATTGATGGCTGCACAAATACCGCCACGCTCTGCCCCCGTTGCTGTTTTGTTTGCCGTGCTGTAGCCCTGCTGGGTGAATGTGGGTGCAATGTGCAGGTGGAAAACCCTCCCCTGCTTTCTCCATGTGGTCAGAGAAGCGTGTGATTGGGAACAGTGACCGGTTGCTTATGTTTGCTCTGGAATTTAAAATTAAAGTTAACCCTTATTGGGGACACACTAACGCACTAACTACGATAGCTTTTCACTTATCTTGCCTTCATCAGGCTGCTGTCTGAGACCGTTTACACCCTTTTTATTTAAGGTCAATCCATCGGTCATGTGACCCCACTCTGGTCTGCAAGTTGCTATACATGAGAATGTTGGCTGTGATGGCAACATTCATGTTTGTTATCCATTTGTTTTGATATATTCACCCTTGTTATTATAGCATCATATTATAATTATTGATTTAATTAATTTTGGCTTCATCACCCAGGGTGAGAAACCCATAATCACATAATAGTGTTGTTTTTTGACTCTTCCATTTGCGCTGCACTCGCAAGGTTTGTCAGTAGGTGGCACTGTTTCTACAGATGAGGAGGTTCTGTGGGATGTGTGATGTGAAGAGGCTGCTACTGTTTGGATTGGCCCGCCTGTGATTGTCTATGTTGACTTGGCAGCATCCATCTACATACGAACCCAGTCAGATGAAAGAACTTGTTTGTTGTTAATAGGGAAAGTAATTATTGCACCCCGGCAGAAGTCAAAATCTCCCTTCGTACCAAAGTGATTCAACATTGGCAAAAGCTGTGTGATAGACAGAGTTCAAAGGGGGCGAGGGGGGGGCAAAATTTGCCACTGTGATTATAACAATTAGAGAGACAGAGCGTAAAGGGGAGTGTATGGCTCCAGGGGCCGACTGGCTTTTCTCTCCCCTGTGATGCTGATGAGTGTCTCCGAGTTGTATAAGAGCAGGAAGGGATCAATGGACAACGCTGGACTCTGGACCGCCTCAGATGGCCACTAATCCAGAATAATTATGCAGCGTAATCTTTGCTCTCAATCTAGTCTAGACAAATATATACACAGTACAGTATACACAGTAAATAGTGGAGTTCATTCCCACAGAAACACTCACTCAAATTCTTGCTGCAAAACACACACACACACCTTTACAAACCTCCAGATTTCCTGTATATGAATAACAATGTAAGTAAAACTGTACAGATGTTGAATAACTGAATTTCAGTGCCCTGAGCCGTCGCTGAAGGCAAAGCCTATAGGAACACAACACACTTACCAGAGAATCCCTTCCTCTGTTTCCCTCTCGCCTTCATCCCACCTCAGCCGCTTCCCCGCCGCCGCCGTGCTGCACAAACAACCCCGGTTGTTTCTGAAGCACTCACAGCATATATTTCAAAAAATGCTGCATTGATTCCTTTCAAAGAGTTGGAGTAGGTGCCAGTCTGTCACATTTGAATACGGCAAACTGAATTAATGTTGTGAAACGGTGAACCTGGGACAAATAAAATATACTAATACCATCTATTGTTAGTTTTAGACCTCCAAAGTGACACATTGTTGACGTTTGATTGTGATTGCAGGAGACACGCTACCATCAAACAAAAACATATTTATTGTTTCTTCTGTCATGCCTTTTTTTTTTTTATTAACATATGTATTTTTTAATTCGTGTCCCTCCTCCTTTTCCCTGCAGCTGTGCTGGAGGTGTACGTCCCTGACCAGCCAGTGGTGGCGCTGCATGGCAGGGACGCCACACTCAACTGCTCCTTCACCCACGCCAACCCCTTCAACCTGTCGGATCTGTCCGTCTTCTGGCAGCTGACGGACACCAAGCGCAGCGTGTACGGGTACACCGGGGGCCAGGACCTGCTGGACGACCAGGCTCAGAACTTTGCTAACCGCACCAGCCTGTTCCCCACCGAGCTGGGCCTGGGCAACGCCTCGCTGCTGCTGAGGAGGGTGGTAGTGGCTGATGAAGGCAGCTACACCTGCTTCGTCAGGGTGCAGGACTACGGCAGCTCTGCTTTATATCTGCAGGTGGCCGGTGAGTCAAGCTTGCATGACACATATAAAAAAAAAAATGGACATGGAGCAAAAACACTCCGCCTGAAGGTTTTTTCCTGTAAGCATGCAAGATAACTGTAATTGTTCCAAGTGTTACAGAAACAGAATTTATATGAAGGCAACTGAGGCAATAATACAGGGTATTGCTCACCTATGTGGAGGCTGATTTAGCAGACGTGACCAGGTGATGAACTGCTTCCTGAGGGCTGCTTAACTGTGTGTTTGGTCAATAAGCGCTGATTGTTGGATTCTGTCGTGGTCAATAGCTGCTGACTTTGATTATTAGCTGTTGTTCTGGTCAATCAGCCATCACTAACATCTGCCCCGGCTCGTATGAGTCCATCGCTCACCTTCACAGCTGAGTCCTTTTATTTATTTATAACGATACTGTGTGCCTTTTCCTTTCCCTCCCGTATTTCTATATCTGCTGTGAGATTGCTCCTGTATCCTCTAAGGATGGAAGTGCATTAGGCAGTGTTAATGAATAACATTTTTTTTTTTTCTTCTTCCCTGGCTGGTGAGAGAGGGAAAACAATGTCTCCAGCAGTGACAAATTGGTTCCATTTTATGCATTAGATTTATACACGGGCTATTTTTAAACCGGCATTTTACAGTTAACATCGTGGATTTTCCCCTTCAAGCTGCGTCGGGAGAAAATGAAAGCAGCCCTCAATGGAAATCTGCCTGTCAGTCAAACGGACAGCTCAGGAAGTTAGTGTGCACCGCGGTAAATCTGTCTTTATGTTAAGAAGAGTCCACTTTTCAAATAAGGCACCTCAGACAAACTTAATTCACCTCGCCCTCAGCTCCGCCACATTGTTTGCTGTGCAGTGATTGGTTCTGGGAATACAGCAGCCCCTTTCCCCGCCACCTCGTGCACTTGTGTTGTAGCTCAAGGGATTGGGATGGGGATTTCATATTCACCCCTCACCCCCCCCATCCCTTTACACTCCGGGCTGAGTCGCCCCAAATCCCCGCGCCTGCCAATTTCTCCCCGGCTTGCCCACCTCCATCTCCTCTGCGTGAACCGTGTTTTCTTTTTAGGGAGTGGCTCAGTGTTTGGGCTCTCCGGAGACGGCAGTGTTAAAGTGTAAAGATGCAGCATCAGTATGTGCCACAGATGCTATCTGTGTCTGTGGGACTGTGTTATGCTAAGCTCACTAAATATAATTAAGGATTTAATGGGTATGATGTCAAACAGTTGTTCCCAGGGCGACTCTCGCTGCATAAACTAAATTCAGTATGTGTCTGATGCTCTCTTATCCTTCCCTCATCCTCATCCTCACCCACCACCCACTTACCTCCTCTTCTTCTTCTTCTCCTCCCCTGTCTCATCGAATGATTTGTCATTCCGCCCTTCGTCTTTGTCGTGTGTCCTCTCAGCTCCCTACTCCAAGCCCGTGGTGACTTTGGAGCCTGAATCCAACCTGCGGCCAGGTGATGAAGTGGCCTTGACGTGCGTGGCCTACGGAGGGTATCCAGAAGCCGGTGTGATATGGCAGAATGGGGGCGGGCACAATCTGACGGACAATATCACCACGTCGGTGGTGGCCAATGAGGAGGGGCTGTTCTCCATGACCAGCGTGCTGACGGTCGTGCTGGAGCCCAACAGCACCTACAGCTGCCGACTGATCAACCCTCTACTGGGCGACGAGGGCTACGCCTTCGTCACCATCACAGGTGAGTCTCTAGCTCTCCTCGTCAATATTGTCGCTTCAACTCTGGTGCAAAGTAAACAATTTGCATAAGCTTGAGAATGATAACAGCAGATTTTTTTTTTAGCTATGCATGCGCTGAACTTCTTGTAAAATATTTTCGTGGATCAACGCGAGTTAAATCTTACGCTACGCAGAAGTTCCTTCCTCCGTCCTTTCTAAAGTTCCTCTGTTTCCTAACAAGATTAACACTCCAGCTCCCAGGAAATTAATGAGGAAATAATGAAGAGAGTTGATTCGCTCTCGAGCTCGGGGCGCAACAGTATCTATGTGATAGTTTCTAATGATGAGCTCAAGCTAGCCCGTCACCACCAGCCTCCGCTCAAGTCCCCACGGCCCCGCCGGTGTCCTTCTGTGTTAAGTGCAATGGGAGTGCCGTGTAAGGTGGGCCAAGGCTGGGTCTCTAATGGGACCATCACTGTGTGAAATAGCTCATAAATAAGTAGAGGTGGCCCGGGCCTGCTCTCTGGGCTGGAGCTGGTGCTGGAGCTCGGGCTGTTGAGGCGGAGGTCGAGGCAGAGGTCACGGAGTGCTGCTCCACTGGGCTGGGAAATGACTGTGCTGTCTGGAAACAGGATGGCCAATTGGCAGAACAGGCTTGCTGGACGGCTACGGGAGGATGGCCTTTCCGATAGTTTGGTTGGCCTCTTTCAAAACATTACAGATAACCGGTCAGAGGAACCATTCGGGCAGTGGGGGAACGTATTAAACACATGGTGAGAATGAAATATAGCAGTACAGTGTTAAAATAGTCAGCGGCTCCCATTTCCCTTCTCCCGCTCACTGAATAGATGCCATTCGCTATGCTATTTGAGGCTCGGTTGAAACATTTTTATTACCTTTCATATCAGTTTCAGCCCCTTTCACACGGGTACTGTAAACCCCCGGACTTATTCTACACACCTGGAGGAGCTTGTATGTGAGGCGGCGAATGTCTGAATCAATCAAACTGGACATTAAACAGACTTAACCCTTCCAGCTCCGGTGTGCAATATCTGTGAAAAGCCGAGATTGTACGGAGCTCAACTCGGGGTCATGTAAGAACAAAGAGTGTGTGGATCGGTGCCCTTTAAAGGAGGGTTCATCGTCTGGAAATTCACACCTGGAATCCACCTAAAGTTAATGAAAAATAGAAGCTTGTGGATCGTTGCAGAACCGCTAATTGGATCTTGTCCAAATGTGTAGCTGGGTTTTTTACTATGCTGACATATGGGAACAACGAGCTCACCGCAGTTCCCTTGTGGTGGTTTCGCATTTGACAATTGCAAATGGGGATATGAGCACTGTGTTACCGAGAGTGTATTTTCCTTTAACCAGAGTGTCATCGTCTCCTGTCCTCCGAAATGAAGAAATCAGTCTTAAACAAATTCGGTTAAAGAAACTGCCAGAAAAAAAAAAAAAAAAAGAAGTCTGGCCAAAGAGAAATGGAGTTCCTGAAGCGTGCCGTTGTAAAACATAAGATTGAGAGCCACGACAGCAAAAGGAGCAAAAATCCGCTAATGAACTTGGGAAGACCTTTTAATTAAAACAGTGGTGATCATTTTCAGCAAATGGGTGTCACGAAGAAGATCATCCCTCAGTCAGCACGCCGGCACACAGCTTGATGATGGCCCAAGTTGTTAGCAAACACACAGAAGATTTACAGTATTTCTGTGTGCCTGGATACAGCGGGGGCTTGTTTGAAATGAAAATGTATTTGCATTTGTTTACAACAGCTGCTGTGTGCTTAACAGCTTCTGTAATTAATTTTGACCCAGCAGAACTCTGCTGCCGAGTAGCAGGAGTGGAGACGGTGCAGAAGCTCGAGTCGCCGTTCACACTTGAGGACACGGGCAGAGCCCTCGGCCGCACTCCGGCAGCGAAGGATCTTATTATAAGGTGTAAAATATGCTTATTTTTCTTAATGGGCTAAAAGTAAATAGAATAAGAAGACAGTGTGTTCAAATTTCACACGTCTGATTGGTAAAATTGCAGTTTTACAAGGTTAATTTAGATGAAATGATCTACACTGAGTGCAGCGATGTGCAGGGCCGGCTGGAGCTTAACGTCCATGTTCAGTCATGCATGTTATTCTCACTCCTTTTATAGTCAACAGCAATTTAAGCACCTAACCAGAATCGTGCTGACATCAGTGTATTCACCATCGCACATCAAGGAGACGCCAGCAATGGTTGTGTGTTTGTAGACCTGGGATATTGATAGATTTTGAAGATAGCAACGAGGCTTAGATGTGGGAGATCCATAGGATGAGCTGGTATTAATGAACTGCCGATTGACAGAGAAGAGCTGCTTCAGCCCTTCAATGAACCGAAGCTCGTCTCGCCTTTGCAGAAGGCTTTCGGTATCGAGTTATTGAAATATTTAGTGATATTGTTACCGACTTTCTCTTATTCTGATCACTTTTTTTCTCTTCTGAACCAATGTTCTGGGAGTCCGCAGGGATCAAGAGCCTGTGTTCCATCGTTCTTTTGTACCGATTCCTTCTCTGAGTGCGGGGCTTTAGCGATTTATCCCATCTTCCGGAGCTGTGTGATTGCTGCAGTGTTGTGTGATGGCTTGATTTCAGGGCCTGTCACTGAACGCCACCCCCCCAACCCTCCAGCACCGCCACCCCCCACTTCGTCTGCCAGCTCCCTCAATGAGGATGGCACCATTTCCCTGGCATTACTATGCTAGCGCAGCATTTACAGTGAACAGTGTGCAGATGGAGATAGACAGAGTGGTAAAAAGGATGAAAATAGAGCGATGAAGCAGGGAGAGAGAGAGGGAGGGAGACACAGTTAGGTGTGGGGAGAAGAGGATGACAGGAAACAAGATTAAAAAAAATAAGGAGGGTTTGCTGAGTTCAGATGTGGCGCCGAGGCCTGAATTGGACCGCACGATGTGTAGAAGACTCTCCGACTGAATCTGAGTATCTAGCTGGCATCTTCTGCCCGGCGACACGGTGCAACAACCAGTGGAACCAACACTCGTGGTGTTTTTTTTCCCTGGCCTTGAAATCCACTTTGTTGTCTGTGTTGGTATTTTGACATCTCGGATCACATGGTGCACAGGTGGGCGGAGGAGCACAAACAAACGGATGTTCGTTCACATTAGTCGCTACAAAGAAAATTGGCGGTAATTTTGTGGAAATTTGTTTCTTCTGCCGAGTTGAGAACAGACATAAAAACAACCTGTTTGTCTTTGGCACTGCACTGACAACAAGAGGTAAACAAAGTATTTGAAGTAAATGCCCAGGAATATGCTGAAACAATTCAAAGATGTATATATATGTGTATTTTGTAAATCGACAGTAGGCAGACAGGAAATCAGAGGAGAGTGAGATGGAGTACGACATGAGAGAAAAAAAAGGTCTGCTGCCAGAATGAAAACACTGATGTTGGGTAGTAATTTCCCACATGGCCAACATCCAAACTTTACTTCAAGCCAGCTGTCAGGGTATACATGTATACCCCCATCTGGGAAAAGATACGAGAAACACCATGAAGATTAAGAGCAACACTACTACGATGTCAGAGATGATTCACTGGATGGAGACAGAATGCGATGCATCAATATCTATATCGGTGTGTACACACAGAACACACACATACAGAGACAGTAAAAAGTACTACAGAGATGCCAGTATTAAAAAAACACTGATGACACTAGTTTGGTACATCCAGATGTGAGCATCTCTTCACTCTGGAGTGGAAACCCATAATTTGCCTTTTTTAATTATGTATTTTTTTTTGTTAATCAATTTCATCGATCACCCCAATACAAATATTTAACACAACACTTCATGGCTGCAACTGTTATTTTTTCTGAGGTAAAAAGCACAATAAATGATTCTACATTTGTTTATTTTGCATTAACCTGGTCAGTAATACAAGTCTCTCTGCAATTAGGGTGCCTAATTGCTTTTTTTCCCTTTTTTTCTTGCCTACACACTTGGTGTTGCTTCATATTGGATGTGCATCAACAACATGGTTCGTCCTCGGCATGTCCAATATTTTTTTTCCCCCACCAATAGTCATGAACCCCTAACTCAGCCCGGCTTGCTGATAATATTAATCTCACACTAATTTGTGTGAATCCACACACTCCAGGGGATTTCCCCAACTCCATCGCCTCCATGAAAGAACGAGAACACACAAATTCTCCCCGGCCCTTCTCTCACGGACCTCATGCTGACATGTTCTGCTGAGTTTCTGTCTGATCCTTTCCAATTTCCTTCAATTCCCTTGCACCGGCTTATTCCCTTTCCATACACAACATTCATTTTTGTGGGCGACTGTTTGTGCCTGCATGATTGTTAAGTGCTAACCAATCTTCGGTGGGTAAGATAAGGTTAAAGATATATCTTTTAATTGCTATATAAACAGTGACCTGTATCCAGGAGACGGAGTGCGAATGGCAGGTGGGCTGCAGGAGAGTTTTTATTTGTGTCATTAGATGTGTAGCAGCCTGCATGTCCCTAGGTTTTGATCTTGACAACACATTGCCGTCTAAATAAACTACCTGCCTTGCTTACAGGAGCAATAAAGCTTCTCTATTGTTACGGAGAACCCCTCTGAAAATATATCTTCTCATATCATCCTATACATTACCCCACCCAGCCCCAGAATCTCTGAAAATACTGTGCGGCTGTTCTCAAGAATGTTTAAATTGGGGTAAAAGCATCGCTGTGCTCCAATTGCCGAAGGGCCGAATAGAAAGACGCAGCGATCTGCTGGTTCAAAGGTTCTCTCATTAGAGTGACTGTTGTGGTGAAATTGCAGTAATTGCAGTTATTCATGAATATGTTTCCGGCATATTTTGCGCCCCTTCTCTGGTTGGCTCTTCCATCAAAAGCTCTGTCAGTCAACGTCTGGGTAATATGTTTTTGTTTTTTTTTTAAATCGTGTTTTTTGCTCGCAGCGTTTGTAACGAACCGCTGTGCTCGGTCCTTGTTCTCTACTTACTTGAATGCAATTAGCAGAGCCTTCGCAGAAGTGGAAAACAGCAGTATAAATGAATCCGTTGTCACTAAAGCAGTAAAGCAGGCAACTTTCCCCCGATGGAGCACTGTATTAATTAGTGTCCAGTGCACGAGCATGCCACATTCCTCTTGCTGAATGTCTTATCAGGGACCCCGGCTGGGGAAACAACAAAATAGACCGATGAGGTAATGTAGCCAATAGAATGAATTCAGGAAGGCGGCAGCGGCACCATTGTAAGCACATTAATTCCTTTCAGGATTATTAACTGGGGCCAATTGCCACTGTCACTGTTTTGACTGGTGACTTTGACTGTCCTCTTTTGGGCTTTCAGTATAGGAAAATTTTATCTCTGTATTATGGCCCAGGCAATGTTATTTGTCATGCTCCCAGTCTTACTGCTGGGCTCTGAGGGATTGTGGGGTTGGATTCAGTTGTGGGCAGTTTCTCGTCTGTGCTTTGCTCTTTCAGACTGGTACAATCAGAAAAAAATGAAAATGAGCTCCTTTCTTTTTATTTTTTTTTCTTTCTGTCATCTAGACGTTTTAGCATTAAAAGTATTTCTTCCTAGAGAGCAATTTTTTTTTCTGGTTCTATATCTGGATATCTGCGAATACATTATCCTATCGTCTGCATATCAACATGCAATTCAGCAGGGACCGTCGTGGAGGCCTGGCTCAGGAGGCAGAGCGGCCGTCCCGTCATCAGCAGGTCACTGGTTCGACCCGGCCCCCTCAGGGAGACCGGCTTGAAATGTCCTTGAGCAAGAAACTGATGTGTCATCTGTGCATGAATGTTCCTGAACATCGCATAGCAACGTGTGTGCCAACAGTGTGCGACCGCTGCAACATTGTAAAGCACTTTGATTGCTTTATAAATGCACCGTTCGCCATTTACCATCATATCAAATGTGATTTTACCCCCTGACACTTCCCCGCAAACTGCAGTTTGACATCTTTATGCCTGTCCCTCCCCCGTCCCGTCTGTCCTCCCTCTCTTTCCTATTTAGGATGCTTGTACTTATGTTGTCAGTAAGCACACACAAAAAAAAAAAAAAAAAACCTCTCTTTTCTTATTGATCGGTTTCATTTAGGTTTTGGCCTCACAATGAGTCCTATCACTGGGACCGGTTGGACCCTGCAGTGTACATTTCTCACAGCTCCTGCTAAATCCTGTAAGAGGGAATTGGTTTCGGGAGGGTCTGGCATCGGTGTTTACGGCGCGATATGAAATCAGCTTTTTCAGAGTCACTGGGAGAGTAGCCGCCAACGAACGGCTGGGCACACCTTCAACGTTTGATTATTTAATTATTCAGGCCATTTATTTCATGTTTAAACTCTGCACCTGATAACACCATGAGTTATTATCCCGCAAAAGGATGTTTGCAACCTCAGTAAATTGCTTTGTTCCGTGCATGCAAACAGTCCAAATTAGTGACTGCCTACACACAAAGAGCATTGTCTTGCGATGTAATGTGTTTTCAATTAGGAGGCGTTAAAAGATTTGGCTTATTCTCAGGATAGGTGTCTCTTTTCTTCAGTAGCTCTGGGGACCAGTAATTGATTACCGAGTGTGAAATGGAAGTTAAGAACGGACCGAGTGTGGCTGTGTCCCGGAGGAGAGGAGTTTGAAGCAGGCAAAGTGCTCGACTCCCTCACCTCCCTCTGTACTTACAACTTTAAAAAAACGTAAGCACCCGCTGACCCCCTGCATGTTAAGGAACACACCTATTACAGAGCCGGTTATTTCAACCTCGGGGTCAAACATCGGCGTGACTGTGATTAAACCATGCAGTTGTCATGCTCCTTATGATACAAGTTTGACTGGACAGCGGCTTGCGATGACTCATATCTCCTTCATGTTGCATTATTATCTTCCCTGCTGGCGCCGACTCTAAAGCCACGCCTGTCTCCCAGAGCCTGACAACTTTTCTCCCTTCGCAGACAAACTATCCATGAGGAAACAAACTCGCTCCTCTTTCCTTATTAACATTGTCAACTGGGTTTAATTTCATCACTCGCCTTCAAGTGCAACTCTCCGTCAACAGCGGTGACAGCTCGGTGACCCACGCCGAAAGAGTCTGTCATATCTATAATGTATCTGTCTATATGCTTTCAGTCTATCTACCCGATGATGAGTGATGCCATTTGTAACGCCGGGTCATTTTCCTGATGTGGTTATTAGAAGGCTTTAGCAGTCCAAACAGTGTCACACTGTTAGGAGTATTTACTACCCTTACTATGGATCGGAACCAAGACAAATTCAGTTCCACCAAGCTGAAGACTGATAAGCTGATTACCAGTGGGGCTGGTACGCTTTCACCTTGTTATTCACTGTGTGTCTCACCAAGGCAAAATCGGGTCTTGGAGCCACCTACTGTTGCAGGAAGTGCTATAGAGACGATTCTGAGTGCTTGTCTGCCACCCTGCGGACAGACTTTTGTCGTTTTTACATACAACCTCGGCTTGCTCGCCACGATTTAGATCCGCCCAGCACAACTAGGATTTGCATTTCCATTTATTGAGTTGGCAAGACAGTTAGCCGATCGCGGCTGTGACTAGTGGTCTAAGGAATGGCTGTAAACAAGCGACCATGAAACAGTAAATATAAAGCAGATATCTGAAGGTGCAGACAGGCTGTCACGATCCCGGCCAGGACCTCGGCCCGGACCTTATTTCGGTTTAGTTTTGACATCGGTTTGGAAGATTTGGTGGGTCTGTAATAGAGAATTCTTTAGTCGACACCTCCGGCTGTTCTTCTGAAATACCTCTGCGCTTGGGTCCACCTGAGGACAGAGGACAGAGACTTTTAAAAACCTTTCTGGTGAACCCACAGATGAGCGTTGACTCTCGCTACACTCGAAGATGATGGGTCGGCACAGGTTGGCTGCGGTTGGCAGCCCGCTTAGTTGCGTCCGTTGTGCTTCGGCCAGCGGACTCCCGAGAAGAAAGGTCCATCTCAGGCGTGGCTCTGCACGGCTGGGCGAGCTTAAAACTGTAATGGAAATGCAAATCAGCGCGTCTCGGTTTGACTCGGCACAGCCATAAGTGCAAGTGGAAAAACCAAAAAAGTCTGACAACAAAGCATCACGACTGGGAAAGATACAGTCACAAAACATAGCCGGTCTCTTTATCTGAATCATCCATCTATCTTTGGGAAGTTAGCACAATTTCAATTACCTGTTTTAGGGCTAAAAAAAAGGCCAAAATAAGCTGACCAGATTAAACCCCAAAGCAACATCCATAGACGTCTGGTGCTTGGTGGGGAGCACTCAAGTATACATCATATGATAAATAGGAGTTTAGTCAGTAAAGTAGTTTTGTGGAAAGTGGCCTTCTTTTGGGACATTGGTCGGAACATATCGTCCCTGACTTCTATCTCAGCAGCATTTTATCAGGCTAAAGAACTTAGCCACACACAAGTTGCGAGACTGTGATTAGCTCTATTCCACTGAGAGAAAGAGATTTACAGAGGCCCCCCTTTTCCAGTCTGTCCAAGATATCATATTCTAAAAAGTGCTTGAAGGAGACAAAGTATATTTAAGCAATAAGCCATGAGAAGTTGTACTTGACAGCGATATTGGAAAAGCTTAGAGCCATTGTTAGGGACTCTTCTCAAGGGACTGTCAAACAGAGCCTGGAGAGGCCTTTTACATTTGTTAAATGATTGCAATAAAACGACAAAATATATATAAAATGGGCCATAAGTGTTCCGTTATAATACGATTTCATCCCATAAATAATGATACTCTCACCAATTTCACTGGTGATTTAGCATCAGGGCGTATTTTACAAGAACGTTTTTACAAGATTCAGTTAACCAATCAGTGACGGCATTTAAATGATTTAATCTCAATGAATTAGCATATTTTCTAAGAGTAGCTACATTTATTGATATGCTCAAGTCCTTTTGAATGTATTTTTTTTTTTACTTCCCAGCCTTTAAGACCCTTTCATCAATTTATAATTGTTCCCTATCACAATGGAAGAAGGTCAATGCGAACACAGTTATGGTGTTTGAAACTTCCGCCCCATCGATGCACATACCAAGAAACCAACCCTCCGTACAATATCAATTATAAGCAGAATGGATGGATACGTAAAGATGCTGTAGCACCAATGTCCAGCTACTTGAAGAACAAGTGAAAGGCACCACGTCAAGCAAATCCAAGGATATCATTTCAGATTCTACACTACTTCCTTGGCGTCGGCTTGAAATCGGCCCGCTAGCTGTGGCGTCATCCCGCTCACACGCAGACGGACAAATCAATGCTGGCAAAAAACATAATCTCCTTGGCGGCGGTCATAATTATCGTTTGATCATCTGGGACGGTTTGGGTTTTTTTTGTTCTCGAGGTGAACGGCTAACAAGAATTGTCTGACCTGCTCCGAAAAAATATGATCCAGACGTTAGTTTTGAGTGCTCTCAGAATATTCATCCGTCTCTCCGGTAACCACCAAAGACTGCAGCAGAGGAAAATGAGAAATGCTGTTTTATAATGAGAGCCCAAGGCAAAGACATACAGAGGCATGTCTTTTTAAAAAAATCTGTCATTATATATTCTCCTAGTAATGCTGCAGCGGGAGAAGCATACTAAGAACTCGCTCTTTGAAGAGGTCCGGGCAGCTCTTTTAATGTTTTGGAGAGGACTTGCAGTGGGTTGTGATATAATGCTAATCTTACCTCCTCTTATTTTAGGTCCAGATATCATCTTGTAAGCTGCATCTATTACTAAAGATACTTTTTAATGTGTGTATTAAATTCTCTTAATTCTACCTGCTGTATGTG
Organism: Macroramphosus scolopax; assembly: GCA_901007825.1. Classification (NCBI taxonomy): domain Eukaryota; kingdom Metazoa; phylum Chordata; class Actinopteri; order Syngnathiformes; family Centriscidae; genus Macroramphosus; species Macroramphosus scolopax. The sequence continues at coordinate 16,535 of CAAKHC010015747.1, read as the reverse complement.
GAAGCTGTCTATGCTTCATGACAAGAGACTAACAGCAAATGCAAAAGGACTATTACAAGGAGCAGGTGCAACGGCTCGGTGTGTCCCTGACTTAAGATGAACATTTTCAAGGGATGGTTCAATAAGTGACATGTTAAAGTTCATATCCTGGATGATATTTCTCACTCGCTTTGCTGATGCAACACAGGAGTTGTTTCAGCAATAGGTACGTACGTCAATGAGCGTCTGCAGAGAGTTTCCAACCGGTGCAATGAGCCGTTTGGAATAAGCACAATGGAGTTTATCTGATCCACCACGTTCCAGCGGCGTAGCATTGTTTTTTTTTCCCCTATGTGTCATCGACTTTTGTTAGATTTAATGAGCCCTGATCTGTGCACTTACTCATTGAAATATAAGGATATTCTCACTAGCTTGATATGAATATGAGCGGATACAATGATGCTACATGCAGGATCAGTTTTGAAGCTAATTAATAGGCCTATTTTGTTTTTTTACAATGGAGTACAATATCTACAAGTTCCCTCATTGTTTTGGTTTCATTGTCTGCAATGTGACAACTATGATTTATTTATTTCCACCAGGAGTTTGTTGGCGATCAAAAAAAAAAGAGCTAAAAGGAGAAAGACTGTTAAATTTTAATTTGTCAGGTGGTCAGAAACATGAGTGCAGTAGTAGTTCTGTTTGTCGAATGTGTAAAAATTGCACCCAAGTGGCTGATTATGTTCATCAATACGGCTTTAAAAGGAGTTTGAAATAGATATAACACACTTTTAGATTTGAATTTGGGTTTGTTTCGGTGGGATCAAGGCTTTGTTTTACACGGCTCTTTACTTCCTCCTCCTTGTCCTTGTCACTCTGCTCTCGGCTCTCCTGGTCGGTACTATCAGCCCGACGGAGGAGCAGTCTGTTCTGCTACTGATAGCTGTCACTAGTGATCTTCTCCTGCACATCCCCGGCATCTCAGAGGGAGCTCTTGTTTTAAAGCTAATTAAAAAGTTCGACAACACAACGTTGTAAACTGATTATTGCACCCGTGTTCCGCCTGCGTTTTGCCAAGATGGCCCAGTGGAGAAATGAAGCAACCTCGAAGAAGAAGAAAAAATAGAAGGAAGAAAAAATCAATTGTCCACTCTGCCTCCAACATCTTAATGCCACTCTCAGTTGGAGAGGGGTGTGTGAACGTGATGGAGTCTCTGTCATTTGCTAGACATCAGAGGGGATTTTAATTGAAGCCCTGGCTGAGTTGGGAGGGACACGAGATGAGATGAGATGCGCACACTCACCCACATCCTACATACATTAAAATGTGTGTGTGTGCCGTCTTTCCTCGGCCGGCTTGTCTTGTCATTAGGAGTGGGACTCCAGAATGAAATGTGCACGGTGTTTTTTCTTCTTGCACCACTTGTGTCAGAGCTACACTCCACAACCTTCTTCATATCTGCTGACATGTTTCCTCATTGTTTGGTCCGGCCTGTGTTTCTGCTGTCTGACTAAATTTTCTCCTCCAGCATGCGAACGTGCATTTGCTTTAGTGTAAAAAAGGGAAGTGCGCGCTCGCTGGTTAACATGCAGTGAGCTGATGCTCCGCGATGCACTTTTGACATGACATTTAAAATCCATTCTAATAACAAATGGTGGATAGCACCGCTCTCATCAGGGCATGTTTCTCCACCGGTGTGAAGTCTATTCTTGTTATACTGGCCCACCTTTTACTCCAGGCCATTGTTTATATATTCCTCCACAGAGCTATTACACCTTCTCGCACCTTTCCACTAGCGTTGTAGCCTCGGCCGTGCTAACATGACAGCGACGCAGTGGACTCTTGAGCCGTATTTTAAGTTAATTAGCCGAGCCTGCCGGGCAGGGGATTAAATTCAGCTGTAAAGATGAGAAAACTCTCTCCAACTTCTAAGGTGTTTCGGCTGCAATGCATTATAGTGACACAGTCGCTTTAACACTGGTCGCTGTTTGGATTTGCCTCTCTCAACTATGAGCTGAGCGGTGCTGGATTTTAGATTCCAGCAGAGACAGAGAGTTAAAACACGTTTTATTTCATTAAAACTACATTGTACGCAAAAAAAAGTATAACATAGAATAATTTAGATGGAACATCTTCATGACAACGTGTCTTCGATAATTCCCTCCAAAACCTCTCTTGCCATTCGGGGTCACGATCCTTTTTTTTTTATTATTCCTAAGAAGTCACTAACTCTTTAACAGCCTCATTGCCTTCTTTTGTATGAGCAAGTTACAATAGCCCTTCACTATAAATTGCATTAACCTAAGTTCAACCCGCCTCAGTGTGTCATTGTAACCTTCCTCTGTGGTGTTCTGTGGCTGGTGGGCAGCGGGGGAATATTCACCTGTGGATAGACTAGATTAAAGTGTGACTCTGAGCGAGATAACCTTATCACACCGACTCATAATTCTAAATCCATAGTGCTGCACTATACGCGGAGTACAGGCCTTGATGCAGCGGGGGCCGAATGATTCACTCTTCAAAATATTTCTTCGTCATCGCTGGATGAATCCATCTGTTTCTTTTCTCGCGAAGGATGAGCGAGCGTGAATCTATTATTGAAAATCTCCAGCGGTAGGAATAGTTTTGTGTCCTTTTATTCATCAGCCAAACCCTCATCCGGAGAAAGGTCAGTATCGGCCTGACCAACCGAGATGAAACGAGTTGAGGGTGCACCAACCACCGCATCAACTTATTGGGATTCCGACAGGATCTGTATTCATGCATCAACACCTGCCTTTCTTAACAAACTCATTCAGTTCATCCCGGGATCATTCGGTCACTCATCCCATCCCTTCAGCCTTCACTGACTGACTAACTCTCCTCCACCTTTCTTTCACCCTCGCCCTTCACCACTTCCCCCACCACCGCCAGATGGCTTTTAAAGTCCCCCTGCTGAGAAAAAAAGAGGGCTGTTAGAAGCTTCATTCCTATAAACGCGGAGCCATTACTCTGTTTTAATGTCCACGTTTGCACATCATACACTTGCATTTGCCACTGGCTCACGGCGTCAAGGGAAGGGCAATAATGTCAGACAAATTTTGTAAGTAAATGGGCACTAGATCGTCCCGGAGATGAGCGCGTTGCCTCCCTGCATGCCAATAAGACGGTGAGGTAGCATCTTGCCGGAAAGCAAGTTATTGAAATGCAAAAAAAAAAGAGGAGAGAAGCAAACATGCTGATGAGACAAAAACCTGTCACCATCCATCTCAGTTTGTGGGTTTCTCTTCCTCTCCGAAGGGAGCAGAAGTATACGGAGACATTTAGCATGAGCAGCCGTTGTGCGGCTACAAGCTGTTCACACCGGGGCTGAATGGGTTCGGGCGATTTTTGACGGACACCTTTTGAGGTGAAAAATAAAAGGCTGTTAATTGAAACTGTAGCCGAAACAAATTCAAAGTCATTTGCTTGATGTAATCCTAATATTCATGCTCATGTTTTTTCCTTCTGGCTAATCTGTGTCCTCTGACACGCGGGGGCCCCCCATCTTCTTTCCCATTTGCCCTATTGTCATTATTCCTGCCAATCTCTGTCCCCGTGAGATCGGCGGTGCCGCACGGAAACGGAACAAAATTAAAATCACAATATCGGTAAGCCAGAACTCACTGAGGAAGTGTGCATCCATCACCCCGCCATTGTTGGGTGGATGTGATATTAATGTCAGCTCCTGTTCTATCTCGCTGAGTTTTATATCTCATTCAGTTCGGTGTTTCCTTCCCTGCCCCTCTGTATTGTCTGAACGGATGTCTTTATCTCTACCACGTGACTCGAGTGTTAGAGAGATAGATCCAGTCCCGCACCTGGCTGCGGCTCGTCGGTCTCCAGGGCTCCATCGGCCCTCCAGCAGGGTTGGGCAAAGCTCAACCCCTGGACTAGCCTCTAGTCCGGCTCACACCTCTGTGATCAAGATACAGGTCCCCCCCTTTTCTCTTCTTCAATTATCACAACCAGGCAGGGGTAAAGCCAAGTTGTTCGTCCTGACATTGAAAGAAAAACCTAATTGACTTTTCCTCTCCTCTTCCTCATCCTTCAGGTTGTCTACAATGAGCCTTAAGGCTCATTTTAGCCCGAAGCCATCCTTCTGTCAAGGGACATTATTCTCCTTTGGTCACAGCTTAAGAGGGTAGGTTTTCTTCCAGGCAGGTAAAAAAAAACGGTCCGACAGTTTGAGAGAAAGCAGCTTTGATCTCCACCGTCTCCACCTCGCAAAAACCAAGATGACAGGCAAGGGAGTCTTAGGAGCACTTTATTCCACCAAAGGTGCTGGAGAGAAAACACTCAGGCATGTAAAATGCCTGCAAATCTTGGCTCTTGCATTCATTGAAGCCCAAACAATACCTGAACTGGCCCCTTGCGAGTCCCCTATAGTGTCTTCCAGAGAATAAGGGAGCCTCATTTCTCACTGGCGCTGCGCCCCGTGTTGGAAGCTCCATATGGAGGCAGTGGTTTATCATACTCACGCCTGGCCCCATTAAATATCTATTTTTACCTTAGAAGTCTGCTGTGGCCTACTATGATACAAAACACCCCAAGGTAAAGCATAGACATAACAGTTGAGAGTAACTTCCAGGTGTGGACAATAAACCCAATAGATCTGTAATTGAAGCTACATTATATTTTTATTAGCGGCCGCGTCGTGGCGAAGTGTGGTCCTTCATAACTACCAGAAGCAACCCCAGCACCACAGAGGTTGTTTAGAGTTTTATTTCTCGGTCTGTAGGCATGTAAGGCCATCCGATACCTCCACAACCATGTAACATATAGTCTCAGAACCGGTGTGGTCCAAGAAAGGGTGCTGCGAGTAGCAAAGAACGGGTCATTGGATCCCTCCTCTAAGCCTCTGGTCCATATCCTTTTAGTCTCTGAGATTTACAAGCACCATATTCTAGTTTCAACCATCATCATCATCCACTTTAGATAAGACACCTTGCACTGGAATCACACCAGCTTGCATCATAAGGTGCAGGTGTTTATATAATGGTGTTAGTCATTGGGCCGTTCGGTGATGTATTTGACAGATGTGATCTCCAGACAGCTGAGGACTCTTAGCAAGGGACGTCTTAGCAAGGAATTACATTGTTACCATGAACGATTGGTCTTTGATCACAAGCTGACATAACCTGATTTGGACGTAAATTAAGATGGATAAGTGCGAGATCTGCTCCACTTCACTTCACATTTTTTATTGTCGTTTCATTTCCCATGAACACAAATTATCCATGCAAAAAAGAAAAAAGGAAACATTTCTAGACTGGGGATGTCACAATGAAGCAATCGGTGAAAGATAGAATATGACGTAGCAGCAATCCTCAGGACACTCAGAACAGCAAACATCACAAAGTACAGATTTTAAGATACACTAATAAAAGCAAAGTGCAGTGCAAATACACTGCAATGTGGAGGTTATACTGAAGACGATGGATTCTGTTTTTGTGTAAGCTTGTGTGGGTTTGTGCTCCACACTCTGTTCCTATTAGACTTACGTCAACCGTAAAATATTGACATCGTCAAACGCGGAAGGATGTAAACACATAGCCCTGGTGAGAAGGAGAGAAAACGGCAAGTTCAGTTTTTCCTTGTTTGGTGCAACTCTAAAAATCTGCAGCTTCTAGGTAATGTGACAGTGCGGTCCGAGCCACTCCATCCTTCCCCCAGCACGGAGGGAACAGGGGGAAAAGGGGGGAAAGAGAGAGGATGGGTAAACAGAGCCATTAGAGACAAATCTATTTCTGAAGAAAACAAAATCACATCATCAAACAAGAGAAAAAGAAAAATATGATCCTGCAGCCCTTTGGGGCCTCGGCGTAGCAATGATAGCCGACTATGGCATTTGTCTTTATCAGTCCGCCTTAAGGGAGGGAGAGCGCGGTGGTGGGAAGGAAGCGAGAATAAAAAGGGAAAGAAGGAGACAATGGAAACAAAGAGAATCACGCCTTCTTTACTCATGACAAAGCAGCGGACAGGTTCTCTGACTGCACGAGATATAAACATTTTCTGTACGATTGCTCCTGTTTTCCAAGACGTTTTTCATGTTCCGCTGTTTGCGGCTCTCAGATGATCATCCTTTAAATATAGCGGAGTGAAGGGCTCGGTGGACAGCAAGCCACGGCATCATCAGTCATGACTAGCCCGGGGAGGCAAACACAGCTTCATCAAAATGACAAGATTGACTTTCTAGCTTTTATCCCTTTTCTTTGACATTTGGTGGTTTATCCTGCGTTGCAGTTGCAGCACTCGGAAGTCTTAATAGTTTTTTGTTATTTTGTTGGCCTTTTGTGTTATTTGCCGGTGCACAATGCATGCTTCTCTCACACGGCAGCACTCAAACATGTATAAGATTCAAACTATTAGAATGTGAAGGACTGTTATGCTACAGCATGACATTTAAGAACAGATCCTTCAGGGTGAGGTTGTCTGTCAAGACCCGACAAACAAAAGAGCCTATCGAAAACGGATCAGAGACGGATAAACTTCCCCTGCAACGTGGACACGAAACCGTGTCCTTTAAACATAAATATCACTCATTGAACTCCTCCTGTAAGATTAGCGGTGCATTTGTTCATATATTCCGAGGCCTAGAGGGTCCACCATCAGGACAACAAACACGTCTCTCAGCAAAGACGAGTGCTCTCTTAAAATTAATTTATCCTTCCGGGCTGTAAGAGACATCTGTAATCTTCTAACTAACGCCGGCTTCCCCTGTGCACTCCTGTCAAAATCACTGCCGCGCTAACTTTCTTTGCAAGTGTTCACAATCCGAGGAAGGTTTACCGACAAACACCCAGTTAGATTCTGTTACACTGACACATGTTTTGCCAAAAACGTACCAATGATTAGGAGACCACCTTCAACCCAGGTGCCCCTTCAACTTGACTCTGCACCCTGATTATGCACCGTGCTGTAAATGCACACGTCACTGCAACATAAGATTATTTAAATGGAGCCGTAAGAGTCTATAACCTTGCTAGCGGCTCTGAAGCTGAGGGCTTTGAGGTAAAAGCTAATCAGCATGCTAACTTGTAACATAGTTCAAGTCTTAGCATGCTAATTAGAATTAAGCAAGAAGTAGAATTGAGGACAATTTGGTCGTAGAGGCGGGAGCGGTCGAATAAAGGGTTGTAAGTTAAAAGTTATTTGTTGTTCAGTCATGCAAAGCTACAAGTGTGGCACAAACGTGCACGACAGGATTAATCTTCCGGAGACTGTGAATGTCTGCACGAGATATCTCAGCGATCCGCGGACTAATTGTCCGAACAAAAGTGTCCGACCGAGTGACACGGTGATACTGACATCCTTAAAGCCGGGCCGATAGGCCGGCTATAAAACAGATTAAAGGCTGAACAGATTTTGTCACTGGTGAGTACATTCCCTGCCTCCTCTGCCCTCCGTGGCCTTTCGTGAACTCAGATCTTCGGGACAAAGAGCTACATTTGTTTCTCAGCATCAGATGGACGAGATCTGAGGATTGATCGGCTGCGAAAGGAAGAGCCTCTATTTGAACTCCATCTTGGCTCGGCTGTATCATAGCGTGTCTGCCTGTTTTCAGAACTGACGCCAAGTCTCTGCAGATGCTTCATCATTTCCCCTTTCCATTGCCAGTCGTTTGCAGTCATTTCCATTTATTTATTTTTTTATTTTTTCTCCAATATTATCTGGTCGGAGCGGGCGTTCTCTCTGATGGAGGCCTGTTTGTGCCCCAGCCAGGCTCACAGCTATTTAGTGGCTCCGCTGTTTCCTTTTCTTCTCCCGTCTGTTCAGTTCGAATACTCCGGGGAAATTTAGCTGTGTCTCTGATATATTCTTGTCCCGCTGACCATTTTTTCCTTTTTTTTTTTTCCATTCCTACTCATCAGTTTGCTCTTTGCGACGGCACCGTAAATTCATTTCCATGTGTAAACGCGTCCAAAAGGGATTTGAGCAGATTAATTAATGTCGAAAATATTTATTTACTCCGCTGTTTAAAAATATTCCAGTAATTACTGACATTTTATCAGCTGTCGGAGTGGTGAGAGTATTGTTTGATTTTTTTATGACATTTAAAAATTGATAAATCTGAGCTGCGTGTACCAGAAGGCCGAAGGGGGCCGAATGGTTACGGCCAACATCCTCTTAATGCTGCGCCAATGATGCACGAGTGAAAACCACAACACAGTCTCGTTCTGTTCGTAAGCTATCTGCCATCTGGACTCATCCGAATGACTCAAATGTTATTTCTGTTTTTCTCTCACATTTTTTTGAAGTCGAACGAGAGGCTATGACGCTGATTGTAAATAATCATCTGTGCTTCAGCGGCTCTGTAGTGTCGGATAATTTGGGGCCTTCTTAAGAGGATGAGCACTGAGGGTAAATTGTCAAATAGTAGAATAATGATACAGTGGTGCCCTTGTTTTAGCTCTTGCCAAGAGTAAATAATGATGCTCTCCCTTCTCTGCTCCCCCCCCCTCCTCCCCTCTCTCTCTTCTCCCTGTGCCCTTTGCTTCAGGTCAGAACATCGCGTTCCCCCCAGTGGCTCTATGGGTAACTGTTGGCCTCGCCGTGTGTCTGCTGGTGCTGCTCATCGCTCTGGCTGCTGTCTGCCGCAGGAAAATCAAGGAGAGCTGCGAGGAGGCCAGGAGAGAAGGTGAGGGAATGCAAAAGAGGGGTCGGCGCTGCACATTCAACACACGCCTGTATGTTCACGATGAGCACAAATTCCTCGGCGATCACCCCTTCAGATGGACGCTTAATCAATGTGTTTAGGGGATGTTTATTAGCGGCTCACAACAGCCTGATGAAGTGATTTCTTGTTTTTGTGCTTCTTTTTTCATGTGCGTCTTCTAACTGTCTGCACAGTCGAAGGGGGCTTGTTGAATAATGGATGCTAACCTATCAATTTCAGGCCCCTTTCCAAACCTTCTGAGGGGCCTTCATTAAAATGCAAAATGACTCCTTAAACTCCTCACATAGTAGGCCAGCAGATGATATGCGTAATTGCGACATGTTGCCCCGATCACATGGGAGGCCTGACGAGGCAGAGAGAGAGAGAGAGAGAGAGAGAGCGAGAGCAGTGATGTGATGTTAACTGCTGAGCGAACTTTCAGATTCCAGAGGGAGTTCTGCTTAATGTGTATAGGCAGGATCTCGGATGGTGGGACACATATCTTCGGCGGAGAGGAACATCATTACTTGGGTCCAGTAATTAGCATTGCGGCATAACTGAAGATCGCCCGCAAGTGCGAAGAGAAAAAAGTTTTTGAAAATGAGATAGACAGTGGGAAGCCACCAGCTCTGCTGTAATGAGATCTGCTCAGAGTGGAGGAGACATTTAAATAAAGGTCAGCCAGTGTCTGCACCAGGGCCCAGAGGTTTAAAAATAAATATGGGAGTGACAGACTCAGAGGAAAGAGTAAATAGCTTCACGGAACATATGAAATCAAATGAAATGGGAAGAGGAAATATATTGCAGTTCCTCCCATGAGCCATTGGCTCTTGGGGTTTGCGGGGCCCCTTTTGTTCAGTGGGCATGATGACGAGCTGTGTGCCTGCCCGCCGTGACCATGACCGAACGCGAGATTGATTATGGAGTCATCCGCCGTCCCCGTTATTGAAATGTTAAGTCCTATTCCGTCCCCTGCCGGCAATGTTCCCGCGGTCTTTGGTATTTTCCAAGCACGACTTGAAGTGGGTGTGATGTCTTATTCACATGTAACGCCGACTCCTGATAGAATGATACCGTATGAATACAGATAGGATGCCTACTGTATGAGGCTTCATCCAGGGCTGTGAGGAGGGCAAGAATCAGGGAAGTGCAACGTAATTCCTAATTGCTGTTGTCTTATCTTTTAATGGTGTTCTTGATTGAGGCTGACTCTCTCCTCACCGCGTCTGGGTAGCGCCGATGCAAAGGGTCAGTAAAAGAGTGGGGAAGTGAGTAAGTCATTTTTCTTCCCTGTCATAATGTATGTGGAGCGCCAGACTCGGTATCGTAGCAGAGCACAGCGGCTCGTGGTGTTGTCGTTGGGAGAGAAAGCTCAATTCCGAGGGTCGGTGTTATATCTCAACATGGCGCCGTTCCCTTTTGATGTATTATTTCATTCATCCCTCTCTTTTTTTTCCGTCCTTATATAATGACTGTGCATGCATATGTAATATTTGCTTTTCAAGGACTCATCCAGTGCCGCTTTTTTCCATTTTCTAAAGCTTATTTTACATTTAGATAAGCGTATGATTTAATCAGAGATTATGTGTCGGTGACATGGGATGGATCTCCCCTGTGTGACGGATGAAAGTCAGAAGGGAGGCGGTGTCGTCCCAATGGGTATTATTTTACACATGTTTACTGTGTTCACCCCAGGATAATCACCCTGATTGATGAAGAGTATTTCACTCATACTTCCTGTTTTGTAGATTACTAATTGGTTTATTTATAGTCATATCGGTCTTTTGTTGTTTAATTTGGCTCACAATCCATCATTTAATGATGTCATACCAGGTTTCTGAAAGGATTCAGAAGCAGTGCTGCACCGGCTCTTTGTATGGGAGACACAGAGGCAGAAGATGATGAGGTGAAGAGTATACCCTCTACTTTTTTAACCCCGCGTATTTGGGATGCGGCCAACAGGGGCATAAAATCGTAACTCTCCCGATGTACAAGGGAAGCAGTTCTCGCTCGCTGCCCTGTGGATGCCCTCGCCTTCACCCTGACTTAAAGGTGCCTCACTCTCTTATTATTAAAACCTTGTCCCTCAAGGTATTTCTGGTTCTGACTTCTTGGATTGATTTGCAGGTGTTAAAGGAAGCAGTGAAGGTCAACAGGCTCACACATATTCACGGATTACACCCCAGTTCTGAAGTTTAAGGCTTCATATTATAAGCCACGTTTGTTCAAATTGCGCTCTTTGAATCATCTGTCCTCCGTGACGGCACGCGTGCACACGTTTATACATTCATGCACGAGTCATCTGCTTCTGATGTGTATCAGATCCGGGACCACGTAGGAGTGTCTCATGATAATGTGTGTAAAATCACACATCCAAAAACCCCTGAATTTAAAATACAACTTCCCACAGAGAAAGAGCAACTAAAGAACGTGGCTGCACACACGGGGGTTTTTAAATCAGGAAACTCTGCTGCAGTCATAATAAGGATTTTTTTTGCTTAATTTCCCCGGAGGATTATATTCTGTGCTGCCAATGTCAAGGAAAATCACGCAAGTGTACAAGAATATAAACAAATGAATAGTGTTTCAATTATCAGTTTAATCTTATGCATGAGGCACTGAAGAGTCCATCTCAAGCCGTAATGCGATGATGAAAATGGTGTCGTAGAATTAATATCAGCCACTTAGATGTTCTCTTGCTCTGTCCAAGGCCTATTTTTAGCCTCTGTGTGTGTTTGTGTGTGTGTACCACATAGACATGCATGCTATGCGTGTATTTAAGTGTGACACCCATCACATCAGCAACTCTTTTGACTGTTTTTTTTTTTGAGAGCCGGCAGCCAAAGCCTGATGTGATTACTGTCTTGTTGAGAGGGATGGATAGACGGTTAAGGGCCGGGTATATCTGTGATTGCAATACGTGTGTGTGTGGGTTTCATGCGATGGGGGCGCCATTGTGCTGAGCTTCATTGTCATATAGGCTCTCTCATCACAGCTTGTCCTTTAAGCTGTAAAGGATCAGCTCAACATAGGCCTTTGGTCCTGGCTTTGTGTGGAGCTCTGACTGATAATGGCTCTTCTGCTTTCCCACAGCTGAGGAGGCCAAGGAGCTGGAAGAAGAGGAGTCAAAGACAGGTCAGCCAATCCACACCTGGTCAAGCCTCACAGCCTCTTTGTGCAGGCCTGCTTTACGTTTTAGCTCCCACTGCTGCGCAGGTGCACTCGGCAAATGTTACAACACATAACTGTTTGCATTCAGCACTGAGCACCGTGCATGGTTTTAAGAACATAACGTAGTGAATCTTCACCCGGTGAGGAACACTAGAAAAAGTCTGCATGCAAAATCGGAAAATGTGACATAGAAATTCTTTCATAACACAAAACTAGCTGGTTGTTTGAGTCCAGGTAGCCTGTGGAAGAGACCCAACAAAGTGAAGTGAATGTTAAGGCTGTTAACTGAAGTGTGAGTGAACGCTGCAGCATGAATGTGTGTAAGAAAGGAGACCAGCTCCGGGCACTAAGTCAATTTAAAACAGCAACCTGGTGGCATAAGTCTCCCTCCATTATGTGTGTGTGTGTTTAAGTAAGACAGGTGCACTAATTCAGCGACGCCAACAAGCTGTTTTACATTATAAGTCCCGAGGCTACGACCAGAACAGTTAAATCTTGACTATAAAATGAATTATATTTAAGTTTCACAAACTATAGGCCCTGAAGCCCCCTGCTATCTAATGATCCGGTTTATCAAGCCTGATGGGTATTCTACTGGCTGGTAAATTGCAGATTTTTTATGAAGACTAATCTACTAAAATAAAAAAAAAAACAGACTTTAGCAGTCTTTGCATAAAACCCCTTTGAAGCCACACAGTGTTTCGTAGCTTAGTAGTAGTTTAAATCACAGGATAACGGCTGTGCTCAGAGGTAGCTGTATTCAATATTTGGAGATTTTGCTTCATGGTAAAGCAAGAAAGCGTTTCTCTAATGTGACAGCAGGGAAGAATAAAGAATAAACAGTTTCAGGAATTGATATAAAGGCCAAAATCTACTCGCTAAAATGTAAAAAAAGTAGAGCTGTGATATATTTTCTATGACGAGAATGTTTTTTTTTCTCAGCATGACCTTGCCAGTCCAGAATTAATTTTTCCCAACATTAGCAAGCAGAGCGAGCTCCTTCCGCCCGCCCGGCCTCCGTGAAGACCCCTCACAGTCCTTAGCAGTTCTCCCTCGAGCGTTAATGTCATAAGAGTTATTCATTTGACTCCTTTAGTCTGATTGAATTATTTAGCTCTTCTGTGAACAGTAAAGTTAATACCGTGAGGTTTTGATAATATAATAGGTGAAGGAAAGTTTCTCGGTGACACTTTTATTCTCTAACGCCTCCCTCATGGATGAATTCGGAGAGATTTGTGCAGCCGGTGGCGAGGTCAGCGGATCGCACAGCTAGCTAGAAGACCAGTCCGGTGGCAAGACAACAAGTCGCCGCCGCTCTTGATCTCGTTCCCCCTTGTCAACGTCCATGTACCTGCTTGATCCAGGTGGACGTCGGGGGCGGTGAGCTGGTGAAGGCCAGCTAATGGCTCTGCCCTCCGAGATCGCTCTGTAAGCGGCCCAGACAGGCTGCTTTTGTTTTGCCATCTGGCTCCAATTGCGCTGACAAAGGCAGAGGTTCCTGCGTGAGACAAAGAAGCCGAAACAAGCCCCACTTTAATGGGGATGATGGGGAGCCACGTTTGTGTGTTATCTTAATGAGCTGCCCGAAAAGAGAGCGCGCCTTCCCTTTCAAAGCCGGCGTGATTGGAACAATAACCAGTGATAACCAGGGACCTGGGCTCATTCATTTGCATTGGGGTAGCATCCCTTTGTTTCCTTTTACAGCAGAGGCAAATAATGTTTATTAAACAGTGGAGCTCAAGCTGTGGTTTTACTGCAGGTGATGAAGCCAGCAGCCTCCTCTTCACACACACACACACACACAATTCACAGAGGCCTTAAACGTGCACTAATACAAAATAATGTGTAAGCCCATACGCACATGTTCCTAAACACAAAACAAACAAAAAAAGAAAGGAGCACCGCCATATAAAGATTTTGATCCGCAGAGATGTGTAGAGCATACAGCTCTTGTTGGCTTTAGCCTTCACCTCCCCACCTCCTCTCTGAAATGTGTTCAGTAATCTGAGCATGATGTGCTGTTTAGAGGGGGCTACAGTCACGCAAGTGCAGCTCCTGTCAGAAGCAGACTTCCGTTTGTGTGCACTAGCCCCTGTCTCCCTAAATCCTGGACTCCACAGAGTCAAGGCTTAGCCACAAGGCCCTGAAAGAGAGTGTTACTCAGTGACCCAGTTCTTTCATAGACAAAGAATCGTTGGAAAGAACAATTTGAAACGCCTATTAAAAAGGGAGCTCCATGTGAAAAATTGTTGTACTAACCCTTCTGAACTGAGGAAAGGTCCCGTGAAGGAGGGAGGTTAGAGAATATCCAGCTTCGTAAAGCCCGGGAGACAGAAGACCCACACTTGGGCTCCCTTCTTATGCCAAGGCCGAACAAAATGATGAAATCATATTAACCCTCAAGTCCGGACGCTCGTCAACCTGACGGTGAATAAGCTATCTCAGGCTGCGTAAAGGTGACTCCCAGGCAGGCCCGCAGACACAAGGACAGCCGCATCAGTCAAAGTCACCTCTGTGCTTATTATATCCCCCTCCGTCTGTCCCGTCTATTGAGTTATTCACTTAGCAATAAAAGATACAACACCTTAATGCATGAGGAACATAATACTCACCTTATTTTTCTCGTGGGAATCAAAGTGTCGCATCCTGAGCGAATTACTGAAGGTGTTTGAATGCTCCTATAGGGAGGGCGGCTGTACGTCCTCCCTTGCCTCGGGGAATATGATACATTATACATAGAGTCAGCTTCAGTATAGATAGACACTTGTTTCCATTTACCAGGAGAAACTGCATTGTTGTGCAGCTAGAATGTATTTTTTGCCACAATATGACCTTACATCAGTTAAGTTTGTGTATCTTCTACATCGGCATGAATCTCCAAACCCAATCTGTTCTTTACAGTGTAAACGCTACAATCAACCGATTTTATAATGAGAGACTCAGCAGGAAAATAGATGGTTAACATACATGTGCATCATATCAAAACCTAGTTTAGTAAACATGCACGTCTCTAACACCACATTGCCTCAGCTGCAGGAGGAGGAGGGCGTTCCAAAGCAGACCCAGGCCGCTCGGCTTGACATGCCCTTCCTCTCACTGGCACCACACACTCAGCCCACCGGGCTCTCCCAACGGTCACACATTACTAACTAAAGATATGTAAATAGGACATTCATGTTGCCTTCATTATTAGATGTGGGTCACTGGATAACTTCAAGAGCGCTAATTAAAAGAGCTCCCTGCACAGTATCGCTTAGTAGTTGCGTACACATTATTCAAGTGCTGCACTCATGTTCCTTGCGGCTTCTGCACATTGCAGGAAGCTTCATGTTTACTGCTGTGTTTTCTCCAAGGATGGACCTGACAAAAGCTTTTTCTTTTTTTTTTTTCTGAAAAGGCCAAGTAATACTGATTGGATACTAACAGGAATTCTAAATGAATCATATAGATGACACATTAGATTAGATCTCATGATGTGCAGATGTGTCCTGCACTTGCTTCCTCGTGTTATTTCCGCATATTTCACAGCATCCAAAAGTGGTGAATTAGAAAAGAAAATGAAAACTATGACAAAACTGATAGGGATCAGCAATTTCAGGAGGAGGAGAGACATTGGCTGCATTAATTATCCACTGTGGCCAAATGAGTGGCTCGGTCCAAACCGGATTGTTCTCAGGTGACACCCGTCAATTCAGGAGGACAGTTGAGAGGACAGGAAGGTGTTGCATTAGGCAAGTGTCTCTGACGTTTTTAGTGACGAACCATGAGGTCTTTGTGTATTTCCCTGCGCTAACACTAGTCAGAGAGGAGGAGAAAAGCCGATGAAGGCCTGCCGACATGCAGCTTTTCTCCAAGGGGGTTCAATCGGCACCTTTAAGGATGCACTATGACACCTGGATGAGAGGATGACAAGGCTCTAAAGCAGCATGCACACACCTAGAAATGACAAACAGGATGAGGGTCAGACCGTCTGAAGTGTCTGTCGTTAGCCTGCCGGCCCCTGGCAGAAGAGTCCACCATTTGCTAGGCTGCCCATCAGCCCAGTCTGGATCCCGCTGGTTTTTATTTCCCAACAACACACCTGTTTATCGCCCCCCTGTCGTTCCACCCCAGGAGCCTTCTGCCTGGACCGAAAGCTCAGAGAGGCACACAGGAGCTTATTGTTGGGAAGGAACTTGTCGAGGACGTACGGCGCACCTCTGCTCTGAGGTTATCCGCTGCAGCCTGCGAGGCAAAAGGCATCCCGATTATTGTCAGAGTAGATGGAGGAAATATAGCAGCTTCTAAATCACGTAGAATAATGAGCGTTGTCACAGTTAATAAAGGCAGTCAAACCACTCAGCGCTGCGCATCACAATAACAGCCAGTCACACTGCCAGCTTGTAAAAAGTAACAATGTTATGTGAGCTTTAGTGAAAGGAGTGAAGGCAATCTTTTCCTGGATGAATCTCCTGTACAGACACCATTTACATCCTCCTGCCATCCAACCCCCCCATTCCCCCTTCTGTCATGTAATCTACGCTCCTCTGACAGCACAGCCAAGGCCTGGTGGGAGAGTGCCTATCCATCTCACTACCCCAATCTGACTCCCCTGTTTGGTTCCACATGAGCACTCAGCTGCTGTGACTAATTAAATAAAGCGCTGTGCCCTCTGCTTCCTGTTAGCCATGGCAAGGTTGGTGCACAGAGATGGAGCAAAAGAGGGGT
>CAAKHC010015746.1:0-11856 GCA_901007825.1 Macroramphosus scolopax | reverse complement strand
GGGGTGCATGTGTGAAAACTCAAATGAAGCAGTTTTAGGAAGTAATTCATTGTTTCTGTGCTGACCTTTCACACCCAGTTCACAGATTTGCTCAAATCCTGCAGCTTCTTGCAGTCCAACACGGTCGTGTCATCCATAACAAGACTCAACAGAGTCTGTCTGCACCAGCGTAATTCAAAAGCTGACAATTCCACTTTAAATCATTCACAGATATGTATGCATGTATTTCTCTTTACGTCCAACACGGATGTTTTGTTCTGCAAAGTGTTACTGCGTGTACGATGGCGAGGGCTCGTACAGTACAGCACTCTGAATATTAAACTACAACCTGCCTGTTTACCCCGAGCATTACTCTCGAGGTTGAACGAGCATCTTTACATTAATACGGCTAAAAGCGAAGTGAGAGTACTCCCCTCGCCACGTGACACACTTTTACTACAGAGTAATCTGTTCCTTCTCAGTGAGCAAAGAATGCATGTAAATATATTCTTTGTGCAACATGACGGGCACACGTACAGCTGCTAAGGTGGACGTGACCGCATTCACACACACACACGTAGGTGCAGACACACAAAAGACACTAATCCTATAGTGGAAAACCTAAACGGTTTCATCAGCCACAATAACGTGTTATAATTTCATTATATAGACAAAATATGCCTAAAAAATCTATTTTTTCCCAGTATCCATTGTATTCCTGTCCTCAACTCTGCAGGACGTATTGACTGAATGTTTAACTGTACTTGTATATCATTTACTTGTATAGTATAGTCGGGACCAGCCGGGGTTTCTGAACTGAAAGTAAATGATACGTATTAACCCCTCAGTGGACGAATAAACAATCTGCAGCAATGATCTGCTTCCAGAGTGCCGATAAATGACTCCATTGCCCCGAGACTTGCCCTGTAAACAGATACTCCTGCACGCAGTGAGAGAAGACAAATCCTGGCTCTGAACACACAGGACTCCCTCCGTGTTGCTGGAGCTGCAAGCGTCAAACCCACATTAATCCAGAGAGGAAATGTTAGTAGGAGGAATGAATCAGCTCCTCACCCCCTCTTTAGAAACAGCACACACTCTCTAATGGGCCTCTCCTCAAAGGAAACTTTTGTCATGCATCAACTCCGATGTCGGGGATGTACAACACCAGAAATACTTTTGGAGTTGCATCTATGTTTCAGAAAACTTTTCAAAGTAAAACAGAGTGCACAGCCTCCTTTATTTAGCCTGGTGAAGGGAGGAATGAGGCGGCATCCTGACGCCTTGTCCTTTAGTGTAAACTAATGTTTACACTAAACGTTTGCTTCTCACACACACACACACATACAGTATGATAGCCAGACACAGTTATAGATGTTCATTACCACAGATTAAACTCAACTGGTCATACGTCTTCTGGCCAGACAACTGATGTAATCCCATTATCAGGTTGCTGTATGGAATCCAGTCATGACACCAACTGGCACACGAGACGCGCTGTGTCAGAAACATATAGGCTGTTTGTGTCATGAGGGAGGATGTTAAGTCGAGGAAGGACTCTTGTTTCTCTTCAGGAAAGGAGGATTAATAAAAGGGGGGGCAAAGCAAACAAGGTTGATAGTGTCTGTAGGGCAGAGTGTGTGTGTGTGTGTGTGTTGGGGGGCGGGCGCCTGCAGCGGTGATGACCGAACAGCAGAGTCGAGTTCCACTCAGGGAGCTCGCACTAATCTGACTTGACACGCTGAACCCGTTCTATTTTTATTCCCTACAGATCTCCCTTTTTGCTCAGCGCAGCCCCTCAACACACTGCTGCTGCTCCCCGGATTCTGTCGGCTGTTTTCTCAGTATTTTTAACTCGGCGGTGCACAAACAGTCGAGAGCTCAATTAAATAAATATGGCGCACACAGCCGCGGCCTCGTGAACGCACACACACACACACACACACACACACACACACACACACACAGCCAGCAGGTTTCATCTTCTTTGCTTTGTCTATTTTCAGTTTGTCTGACAGATGAAAGATTTGCCCGGAACGGTGCGTTTGTGTGACGTAGTAATCGACACATTCTCCAACCTGAACTTTGTGACATCTGTTGGAGCTGCACAGAATTCATGATACAAACAAACCCACATGCACACAAGCTCATATCATGTTTAATTAGCCAAACTTTAGCTACGGAGTTATTAAACAATCTCTTCCCTCCTTTTCTGTCCCTCCCATCATCCAGACACAACCACAAGAGACTACTACAAGAGCTACCCGATGGTGGATTACTCCCACCGCCAGTCTCCGCCTACTTTCCAGCCGATCAACTTCCACCCCAAGGACAAGCCCTTCCTCCCGCCGCCGGACATCCACGCACCGCTGGCCATCACCATCAACGCCTCCCAGATCCCCAAGCCCAAGATCTCCAAAACCAACACCCACCCGCTGACCTCCAGCTCGGCCTTCAAAGCGTGGGACCCCAGTAAGAGTCACGTCCAGCATCCGGCAGCCCCCCACATGGGCCTCCAGGGGCAGCAGCACCACCCCATCCAGCAGCAGCAGCACCAGCCGCTGCACCAGCCCAACAGCCGGCGCCAGGCCTACTCCAACAAGAGGCAGTTCAGCATCGAGACGCTGCCCGAGCTCTTCTCCCAGCCGCTGGGCTACGGGCACTCGCCGCACGTGCACCCCAAGCACAAGGGACTGCCCACCAACAGCAAGACCGAGGTCACTGTCTGAGCGACAGGGGATGAACGGGTGAATTCACAGAGGAGCCGGAGAGAAGCGGAGTTGTGACAGATTTTAAAAGAGATGCTCAGATATCTTTTCTATCCGCAGGAGGGGGAGGGGGGGGCGGGGGGGGGGGGAGCAAATATCGTGTACGATCTGAATTTTTTTAACTGCCTTTTTCCTCATCATTGTTCAGAACAGAAATTATAAATGCCGGTTTGTGTTGTTTTCAGACGGCTGGATCAAAAACAGCGACAGCAGATAAACACCGAGGGTGGCGGAGATTCAGGTGTCGGCCGTGACTCTTTGAACCTGGCAGCTCTCCTAAATAATTGATTGGCCTCTCAGTGTGTTGGCACAGCTCTCCCCTCCTTCTCCCTCTCACCCACTCGCACATCAATGACTCTGCAATACTCCGTAGCACCGCCCCGTCTTTGCACACACGTTCGAATCCCACACACCGGCACTATTTACCCGACGAACCCCCTCTCGCACACGTCCGCACTCTACCCACTTCTTTCACTTCTGCCGGAGAGGCTGACCGGGCGGTGTTTCCCCCCAAGACTTTGACTTCCCATCATCAGAGACAATGCCATTGCGTTGTCAGCTTCCACGGCCCTCCAGCCCTCTGGAGAGTGAGATATCAGCGAGAGAGGAGAGGAGCAGGGGCGGTTATTCATCTCATTCCAGGGGCAAATGAGATGAGAAGGAGCTGAACCATGTACACACACACTACACACACACTACACACTTGTCAGAAATCACAGAAGGTTCCCAGCAGTGACAGAGACCACAGGCTGCCCCTCTGCTGGTCCACAGCAGACCTCCACTAACACGCACTGATCATCAAAAACCGGGGATGAAGAAAAAGAAGCGCTCTTGGTTTGGTGTTTGTAACAGTTTGCTGAGATTCTTCCACCAGTCACCCTCACTCTCTCTCTCTCTCTCTCTCGTGTGTTCCTGGGAATGTTAAAGGAACTAAAGGATGACTGCAACAACCGGGGACGATGGTGAGAGGTCCTCACGGAGCCTCCCTCTGCTCCCCACTGGGCTTCAGGAATGAGTCATAAAACAGTCATCAGAGAGAATATAGATGATTTACACCCTCCGACGCCTCCATACGTTTACAAAGAATTCATAATCAAACTTTGATGATTGACGTCGGGGGAGAGTTTCTGCATGTGGGGAGAAACGAGCAGCGGACGAGCGGCGGACGAGCCGACGTTCCAGTTTGCTCTTGCAAAACAACCTGAGAGGACGAAACATGTCGGCGCACCGCTGTTTACTTCACTTCCTGCCAACGAAAGAGCTTTAACAGCCAAAATTGAATGACTCTTTGCGCCTAAACAAACAGCCGTGTCGCTGCTGCTCTGGATTCAGCTCGATGAACACGTCCACATTTTTGGCATGTTTGTTACAACACAGACGAGTTCAGATGATTTCAGTTGACAGGTTTTATATTGTGTTGTTACGAGCTTCCCACCTTCGTTGTGACTGGACAGAGACGTCCAACGGCCGTTCGCACGCACTGATTGAATTCACCTTCATTTCTTCTCATCAGGACCAGCGATGCTGCGGTGCATCCGACACCAGCTACACTACATCAGACAGTCTTCATCGTTTACCGGAGTCACACACTACTTAGCACTTTTTCTTGCTCCCTCTCTTTCTCTCTTTCTACCTTCACTCTCTGTCTCTCAGTCTGTGTTTCTGGTCCCCTTCAGCCTCCTGGCAGACGGTCCTGCCCCCCACCCGACCTCCCTCTGTGCATACAAGTCCATGGAGGGTTGAGCGATGGGCACCGAGCACTTGTCTGACGTTTGGTACCCGGTGCTGCAAGCTGTTGTAAGCCAGGATGTTTCTCTGTGTGTGTGCGTGCGTCTTCATTTAACTATACTTGTCGGGTCCGGAGCTCTTTTCCTGACATTGCATGTTTAATGTCTCTGGGGTGAAGACTTGGGTTTAGGGTCAGGGTATCAGTTGTGATGGTTAAGGTTAGTGTGCGTGTGTGTGTGCGTGAATGCATGCGTGCGTCACACATAATCTGCAAAAAGAGTGAGCTTGATGGCCCACACACACAAACAAGCACCCACACACAGGCTGGGATGCGACTGACCAGATGCTTTACAATATATTATTCACATTTGGAGATTATCTGGTGGCAACCTGCTACCTTAAAATTGAAGTGAGTAGATTTTATGTAAAAGACATTTAAATGTTTTATTTTATTGATTTCTTCTTGCATGCAGAAATGTCAGACAGCCAAATCCCCCAATTTGCATCTCAGTGTTATAAATGTAAACAATCAAATGAAGTGAACAACAGAGTAAAAGTTTAATGAAAGAGCATAAATTAGCAATGTACTTACACTTTAACTCTCCGAGCTGTGGAGACCCTGTTCAGCGAGCGTTTGGAGTGGTGCTCGGAGATGCTGGCATGCTTTTATAAGAAGGGATCAGCGGAGAACGGGGATCATGAATACAACAGCATCAATGGGATGTGCTGCCTTTGAATATGCATCAAATGAAACCGCTCTTGCCAACAATGCGCAGTATGTAATGCACCATGCTGCCGCTTTCCTCTCACTACTCTCCCTGTTGCTTTGACTTCTGTTCCCACGAGGCGCCGCACTTATAGTGGGTCACTTCATATGGAGCATTTTGGCCTCTAAAAGCCCGACTATTGTGTGGGGTCCGTCCTTAATCACTCGGAAGGCATTAGAGGTTGAGAACAAACAAGGAACGACAGCAAGTAAACAAGCAATATGCATCAGTAAAGCAATAAGTGCCCGACCGTCCTCGTTCCAACTTCATCTCTCTGTCTGTCTGTCTCTGGAGCCCCGTGGAGTCCTCGGAGTTTAGAGACCGTTGCTAATGAGGGTGGTGGGTGTTCAAAACCAAAGGGAGAGCAAGAGAATGGGCTCTGCAGAGGGCTTGGAAGAAGATGAAGGAGACCAGATAGAAAGAGAGAAATGGGGTTGCATGGACACGGCTGATAATGGCGTCGGTTGCTTCTCCTTCTGATTCGTCTGGTAACGTCATTTCTGGGTTCCAACTCTCTGATGCACTCGAACAACCATCGTTCAAAAGCGTTTCAAAGAGGAAGTCGGTTTTCTCTCGAGTTCTTGTCGGGTCTTTGAGGAGACGGATTCTTTCGTACTCGTGCAACACTGTGGGGTTGTGATGCTAAAGGAATGATTAGGAAGCAGCACCGGAGGTGTGGACCAGCGGCCGCACGGGCTCCTGGATTTTCAATTAAGGAGTGGAGTCCACCGCCGGCCCCTTTGGGATGAACCGAGCCGGAGGACAGGCTGCCGGCAGGTTTAAGAGAATCCTCAACTCTCAACAATGTCCTGACCTGAGATGGATGACAGTGAATATCATCTATCTCTGTTGGAGGAAGAGCTGACACGCTCACAAAAAAACAGTCCTGCTGATTTACAGGCGAACAGAGACACATCGTAGTGTTACTTCCCCTGTCGTCAGACGTCCTGGATCAAGGAAGCGCCGCAGGATTTTTTTTCTCTTTCGATGCTGATCGGACTCCTCGACTCCCGTCAGGAAAAAGGAATTACCTGGGAAATAAAAAAAAAAACCCGGTAAAGCAAACTTGAGATTGAAAAAGGCCCGTGATGGGCCAGATTATTGCCTCTTTCATGGACAATGTACATACTTGAACACACGCACAAACATTTCACGCACACACACACACACACACACACAGGAGCGGAGGTGTGACACCAATTATATCTTCTATACAATTTTCCACGACGTTGTGGCACAAAAACAGGACCAAAAGCCTTGAATCAGAGGAAATCGAGTCCACCTAACTGACGCTTTAACATCCAAAACAGTGAGAATGCCGAGACAGTTTTGGATCGTCAGCTTAGCGTGCGTCTACTCGATTTCTCCCGATTGACGACAGACTGCGGCGTTTGCTCGCTCGTCTCCGAGCCGATTGACTGTTGTTTGTAAAACTTCCTGTCTATAAAAAGAAACAATGCAAGTATTCTACCGTAGGTTATATGAATGCAACCCGGTAGACATACTTGGGCTCCATGACCCCCCCTAGCAATATATAGATTATGATGTGTGGTTCAATTCTTTGTTTTCTGTCAGTTTTTTTTTGTACCGTGTTTTTTTCAAGGACGGAGCTCCTGTCGAAAAACAACAACAACAAAAAAATTAATTCGACCAAATGGAAAGTTTAAAAGTGCTTCCAGATTTTAGGCTCATGGCTGCACGCCCATCAGCCCCCCCCCCTCCCCCCACACGCCCCCCCTTCCCACCACCAGGACGTCATACGTCTGACGCTTGTGATCTTCTTTTCGTTCTGTTTGAGTCCCGTCGTACGGTCCACACGCACCCATGTGATTAATGTGATATTTGCATTGTATTCAAGTGCTTTGCCATCACGTTCGCCGGAAGACGAGAGGACGAGTCAGCGGTTCTTGTACAGCTTTTGCATCTGCAAACAAAAAAGAAAAAAAATCATGTGTTGTTTCATGATAAACCGTAACAGGCAGCAGTAGGCTGCCTTTGATTGCTACGTACTACTTGTGTATATATGTATGCTGTACCACTTGTCTGCCGTGAAATTTGTCGACTACTCAGCTTATATAAGGGCTTTTTATAGATATTAAAGCAGACTGGGTAATCTGATGTCACTCACTGTAACTGGAGACAAATTTCTTTAGAGTTTTTTTAGGGATGAAGGGAACTGAACAGAATTTTCATGCATACAAAATTCTATATACATAAAAATGAGGTTGGCCCATTTGTCCTGTTTGAATAAATCTTTCAAGAAATACAGCCAACATTTGTTGATGGTGCCTGTGTGTGCTGCTGTTTACTGTCCAGACCGTACGTACAGACTATGAATTATAATCCTTCAGATTCCACCCTGGTGATAGTAGTACTAGCAGTAGTACTACTGAAACTACATCTCACTGCTGTTATTCTGAATCAAATAGCTCTTTAGTAGCAAACCTGACCAAGCAGTGTGGCGGCTCCGTTCACCCGGAGCGTTCCTGCAGCCGACCTCTCTGCTGCGGTCGGGAATCAAACCGCTAAGGATCAGTAATTGACGCCAGCGGGGTACACTGACCTGGACGTGTAGCTGACAGAAGCACTTCACGCCGACAATGACATCCGTCACTAATCCTTGAGCTCATGCCCTCAACTTTTTTTCGGCTGCAGATACACACATGGAATATTTACAGACATCGAGGAGCTCCTTCACAGCCCAGGTAGACAAACAACAACATGTGCAGCAACAGAATCACCCAAGAAACAGAAGTTTCACCCAAAATCATTCAGATTAAAAGATCCTCAAGCTTTGGTTTGACCCAGTTTGTGGGATGTTTTGATTCCCTGCAGCTCTCAGGTTTACCGGTAAGCAGCAATATCATCAAAGAGATGGACAACAGGAAGCTGGATGAAGTCTGCAGAAGACCAGAACACCTTGATTCATCTCGAGGATGGAAAGGAGGCAACTCTCTCTTTCTTTCTGTTCTCTTTCTCCCCCTTTTCTTTCCTCCCTCCCTCATCCCTTTGTCACACACAGCCTGAAGTGCAGAGTTTCTAAGAGGCATGTTGCCACTTAATTTGTTCTGATATCATCTGAGGTTTAACTGGATGTGTTTCCTGTGGGTTGGGAGCTGGCGGTGTGTGTTTTAGAGCCCCGAAGAGTGTGATGTCTTTTGACAGTGTGTGTAAAACCTTGTTCCTTGCAGCCTGCCAACAGACTCGCCCCCCCCGTGCATACTCATACATGCAGAAGAAGTAAAACACAAACTAAACACGCAGATTCAATCAGTATAAATTCTTTATCATTAGGAAAATCATAGGTGAGGAAGACAACTTGACCGTTAGCTGCACCGTGTTTTTTCTTTATAATGAAGAACACAAATACTAGAATTGCTAATTTCGGCCTTTATGCAGACGGCCGAAAGAAATGGAGCAAAATAAGCATTTCTAATGTGCCACAAAGTACAGCACACACAGATGTGTAAAGCAGTGGTGGGTTGTTTACTGCATGCACACAGAACAGTGTTGCACAGCAACAAACATGGCTGACAGCAGATCAATGGGGGAGGAGTTAATATTTAAAAAGGGGCGGGACTTCAGTAGTGTTGAAGTGGATTAAAAATGTTGAATTGATGATTGATATACAGCTACATGTTCCGAGGATATTTAACCCCTTATTGAACATAACTGGAGAAGGAATACAGGACATGTTAGTCCCGTTCGGTGGATTGAGGACGTTTTGCGGTCTAAAGGACAAGATTCTGAATTACTTTGAGAAACTGGAAACATCTGTTCCAGGATGCAACGTGCTGGGTTTGTGTGCGCATGTGTGTGCGCGGGCAGCACAGTAGGCAACGGGCAGCATCTCCAGCTGTCCCAGATGTCACAGTTCGTTTATGTGTCTCAAGGGTTTGGACCAAATCCATCACACACAGCAAAAAGCCAAATGCCACAAACCATTTCCACAATAATTCTCTCTCTCTCTCTCTCTCTCTCTCTCTCTCGCTCTCTCTCGGCCGTGATGAGCATCCTCGGGATTCCTACCGGTGTATCAATGTTCTTATTCAGGTCAGAGGATGCTGGAATATTACAGTCATAACTTATTAGCAGCAAAACTGTTGCAGTGTAAGAATTTAAGCTCCAGTGTGAACTAACATTAACAGCTGTGGTATATTCAGGTAGGTGAGCAACTGTTTGTGTTTGTCCATCCAAATACAACACAAATACTCTGGTTTCCTGTTAGACGTAGTTTATTAGCTAAATATATTTCCATTGCACTTCTTCACAGTTTATGTTTATCAATGCACGAATCATTCCACTTTGTTTCAGTATAAAAACTAATATTCAGCCTCTCCGTTCAGGTTTTTCTGCACAAAATTCAGAAAAATGGAATAAAAACAGGGACGTGCACCTGATCAGCCGGCGTACCGAAGGCCAGCACCCCGACGCTGACGCAGCTTAATAGAATTCAGCCACACATTTCTTACAAAAGACAGTATTGAAAGAGTGATGATATATTTGGGAATAAAAGCTCAGAATGTGGTAAATGCCAGCAGCAGCAGCAGCATTCAGCACAAGAGCTGTTATAAACCCGTTTTATGGTACCTGGCAACCACCGAAGCTGCAGAGAGACAAAGTCCGTGATGAATCGGTGAACATGAGCAGTTAGCATGTTGAGAGCAGTAATTATCTCTCCGGAGCAGTTGGACACAAAAATACATTTATAATAAAACGCTAAAGTTTTCTTTTGAAAGCGACATAATGTAGCTTCGCTTAGCAACAGCGGCCTCTCCAGGCAAAGGTGGTAATAACTCTACAGCGGCGCTTTTGATTCTGTGGGGAGAGTACCGCACTACTTGCAACATCATTTGAAGGATGAAAAAATGACATGTCAGTATACTGTTGAAATAAATTGAGGCTGTAATTGTCACAGTGTTATTTTACACACTGTAACAGTACTGAGATCCACTGTTGATGGATGAATTGTACAAGAGGAAGAAGGAATCAAGGCTGATTCAGCGCCAAGTAGAACAGTATGTCCAGCCAAAAAAAAATCCCCCCGATGCGGAATCGAGGCGGCGCTGGCATTTCACCAGCTCACCTCTCTGCATCCGTCCAATGAATGGATTCTAACTGGCACCTGACAGAACCAGATAAGGAAGGAGCTGCCGCACAAAGCCGGTCTCTGCATCCGACAGGACGGAGAAACAAACGGGAGAAAAACATCAAGAAGTCAGAGGAGGAGGAGGAGGAGAGGAGGGGAATATCCGTTCTCTGAAGATATATTGTCGAAAGGCGAATGATCGCAAGAATGAGACTGTCCCAGATAATACCGGGAGAAGAAAAGGAGGACAAAAGGAATCTGAGAGAAAAGGGAGATGACATTTCCGGCTGCATGGGGAGAAAGAGGGAGGGAGGCGTGTCGTTGCTGCAGAACTAACAGATTTGAACATAAACTGTGGAAAGCCTGAGAGAGCCCGACTGACGGAGGCAGGACGGCTCTAAGTCTGCTGCTGCAGAGGAGAAACAGGGTGAGCAGCAGGAGTGCGGAGCTTAATCCAGCTAATGTTGTGGTTGACTGGGGAGATCACAGTAGGAAATGGGGCCATGGGGAGATGAGGGAGGGTTTGGTGGGAAATGTGAAACGGACGACTAAAAATATGGATTCCACTGGTTTTTGTTTCCAATCAGAGGTCGTTCCTCTGAGCTGGTCCATATCGAGCTGCCACACTTCCAGTTCTGATCAGTTTATATTCCAATTTTCTGTAGGAAAATAGACCAAATCAAGTTCACATGCATAAAGAAACACAGACTCACTCTCTACTTCATTCATACAATATGCATTCATTGGCATCATTTCCCCTCCAAAAGAAATCTCTTCTTCCCTTGCTGTTGAATCTTCAATCGATAAGTTCCCCTGCAACACACACACACACACACATGGACACCAGCCCGTCCATCTACACACACATGCAAATCTGCAACCCTGCAAGCTCCGGCCAGCGACGGCTGGTTCCATCAATCCGGTCGACTGTCTGACTGCAACCAGCTGTCGTCACGCACGCATGACATCACAGTGCAAGTGTGTTGGTGCGTGGCTGTGCTACTGCGTATCTTCTTGTAGATACGTAGATTTCAATACATGTGAATGTATGTAACAAAGGATTGCAATCAGACGAAAAACAAACATGGAGGCACGTAATTTAAAGAAGAAAAAGATAAAAGTGGATAGAAAAGTTCGGGGAAAGGAACAAACTGACTATAGAAGGGGAGTGAGAAGATATAAGGTATCTAGCCAGTTAATATTATAACATTTATACATCAACCACATCACGTATCTGCACATTTTTTATACGAGGGAAAACTTAACAAAAGTCGGCGATAGGTTTCTGTCTCGTTGCCTGAGCGAGCTGTTACCTGCTGTGCAGGCTGCTCGGTGGATTTATTACATGTCTTTGTATCCGCTGGTGCTCCTGTCAGTGCCAGACCTTCCCTGTCAGACACTTCTTTGGGTGAAAGTATCGCTATAATGTCTTTTTAATGTCTTTGGTATGTCGTATATCAGTGCAGATTCCAGGTGGAGCCGATGGAACCTCGCTGCTGCCGCCGGTCCACCTGGTAATGAAGGC